>LYUA01000800.1:265634-278240 GCA_002093875.1 Calopteryx splendens
TTCCTTTCCCTGTACTGCCTGTGATTTCCAAGGATGGCCTGGTACCCGAAAAATGGTACAAAGCTTGGCTGTAGCTGAGTGACTGAGACCTCTGGTCAGCAGACCAGCAGTCTAACCACTGGACTACCACGCCCCTTGCTTATAATATAAGGACTGCTAATGTAGGAGTCCTGGGTTCAGCATTAAAAAATCCAGACTCTCATTTGTTTGCATGTGAAGCTATTCTATGTTGTTGAGGATTTTGTATAAATTAACAAAAGGAAAAATTAGCTAAGTAGCATCTATGATTCAGCCAGTTAAAAAATATTTAATTTATTTCACAAATACACATTTCTGGCTCAATAAGAACTACCAATTCCAGAATAGGATATACTTGGCCTCTGCATTTCCAATGAGAAGCATTTTCTAAAGCATCAGGAAGATAATAATCATTTCACTTACATTTTTAGCCCATGATTCACCTCTTTCCTCTCTTCCACCTTCCTTTTCTCAGCCAATAACACTATTCTTTGAATATATTCTCCATCCCATACCTCTAGCTTAGTACTCTGATTTTCTTCCAATCTCTCCCTCTCCCATTGCCACTTCCCCTCCATCTTCTCCACCAGGTTGTACCAACTTAATGCAATAGTGCTAGCTTTCCCCAGCAGGCAATGAACAGGAGAAAGCATACCACTTTTGCAAATGATTGTATCATGTATTATGCATGAGCACAAGTGCTAATATATCATTCTTTTAATTTTAAAATTGAACTATAAAAAATTATTGCCCTTGACCAGTGGCAATGTAAGTGTGAAGCACACACATTCGGAAATGAAAAGTTACATACTAGTCCTTGAAATTTCAAAAGTTTACAAGATACTGTTTTTAGTAATTATAGGATTAATTTATGTTAAACCTGTCAGCATTTTATATGGTATTATTTGGTATTATATGGTTATCAGCATTTTATATGGTATTATTTGTATAGATATATAATATTTCATCAAAAATGTAAGTAAGCCTACATTTTCTCAAATGAATTGGCATACACACTGCTGCCATTCCATGACCAACTAACTGAACAGTGGTGAAAAAGAAAAAAATCAGTCTTTAGCCTGATTTGTTATCTAATGCTCTTTCTAACTCAAAAGTTTTGTCTAAAAAATCTAACAAAAAATATTGTTTCTACTAATATGCAATATTTTTCTAAATAACCACATTCATACTGTATTTTGAAATTGTTCCCGAACACATCTTACATTTCAAAGCAGTAAATCTTGAATTTCAATTTTTGATAAAAGAAGTGCCCACTCTGGGGGTTAATAACTATCTATTAAATGTTTATCAGGGAAAAAGAACAAAAAATAATTGAAACCTTGCACTAGAATCACTGCCTTTTTTCCCACAGCTTTGAGGTCTTGTTGGGTTAACTTTTTTGGCTGGAGGTGGAGTCCTCAGGCAGGAACTGCTTCCTCGCTGGCTTCCAGATGAGCCCCTCCTTTTTTTTCTCCTGCTACTCAAGGATGAAGATCCAGCACTCTGCCCCCTCTGGAATGTTTGGCCATTGTCATGAGTGGCTGAGGCTGCCCTTGAGTTGCACACAGAATATACCTCTCGGTCCTCCTGAGTTTTGCCCTTTGTGCATTCCTCTGCAGATTCTGCTTCTGCTGAAACAATTAATTGACTCTTTGTACTTATAACACTAATGAGCTGTGTTCCATCATCATTTGTGAGTTGTGCAGAAGGGTTCAAAGTTAAAGAGTGAAAATGAGCTTAGTATCTAATGTAGGTTAATTAAAATTGCCTAATTAGGTTAAATATCATTAAATCAGGGTTATTGAAATTCTTCCCATACACATGAAGATGTTGGTGCTGATAAAAAAAGGTCAATGAACCTTTTATGGGCATTGCCTTTCTGAATAATACAGCTATATACTGACTATTCAGAGGAAAGGAAAAAGCATAGTAAAATAGGAGGGCATAATCATGATACAAATATTTACTTACTCTTTAATGTTCGAGCCTTGTTTTCTTTGTCAAGCTTTTCCTTTCGTGAAGCAAACTCTTTGCTATTTTCTGATAATTCAATGGATGAGGACGGAGAGTGTGGAGATGGAGCCAGTACTCCAAAATGCGAGGCAAAACTATTCTCTCTGAGAGGTATTTTGCCAAATGATCCTCTTGATTTTATTATTTCCTCTCTGGCCAAGCGACACCTTTCTAGGTTTGCTAAAAATAGAATATAATGCATCTGATAGGAATTAAACCCATCTCAGTAGGTACATACTTAATGATTTTAAACCTCCCAATATTTCACTATTAATAATGTTATTTTTATTTAATAATGGGAGAAAATGTACTGAAACGTGTGATACTTTGGTGAATGTTATCATTGGATATTTGTTTATACCTTTGGAAGTAATGAATACTGTATATTTCTGGTAAATATAATAGATGAAACATTCAGCATTTTGAAATAAATAACTCTGCTTCAAATTAAACAGTTGAAACTACAATGCTCCTTCAAATCTGGAGTGATAACTACTTTAAACTGAGTTTGATATTATCCTTTACTTTTAATGCTCATGTAAAAAATTATTTTCTATATCCTGTTGCAAACCATTCCAAAAGTAGTTTGTATTATTATGCAAGAATGTGGGAAATCAGGGGTAATGGAGAATGTGCTGGTTAGAGAGAATAAAAGGAATCCAAAACATGCTCTTTCATAGTCTACACAGTTTGCACCTCTTACTTCTTACCTACCCTTACCTTATTAACTAAGTCCTGAAATAGTCTAATTGTACAAGATACAGATATGTGAATGCTATTGCCCCCATGAGATGGGAAGGGGGAGATTCTGAATTGAAAGAGAGGGTGTAGAAAATAAGAGAATGATGGTAAAGGAGAAAGAAGAGGAGGAAGACAGAAAAACCAAAACAGTGAGTGACTGTAGATAGGGAAGTGAAAAGGTTCTCCAAGGATGGGTCGAGATGGAAATGGAAGGGGCACGACCACAGCTTATACATCTTTGAATGCTCAGCATGAGTCAGATAAAATTTTTGTCCATTGAATTTAAGCAAAGGAGGTGCTGGAATGTGCAAATAAACCAGTTATGAATATTAATTAAATTATTGATGAGATCTATGCATGAAAAAAGTTACACATTAGATGGAATTGTTTTTAATGCGTATTGGTACTTCAGAATGGTTTAAATTTAGAATAAATCAAAATCCTTAATTACTCACCTAATCTAAATCTTTCTCGTTCCACAAATAGTTTAAAAAGTTGCTCTGGTGTGACTCCAATCAACTCACGCTCAAGTTGAGCAATTGTTGTGGGAAGCAAGTCAACAGGCTGATGGGTATGCATGAAGGACGAACATATGGCGAATGTTGAGGAGAAAAAATGAAGCAATTAGGGTATGTAATCATAACTTAAAATGTGGTTAATACATGATTAGAACATTATCAGCTTGCAAAGAAAATTACTTTTATCAAACACATTAATTTGTGCTTCTGAGTGGCATTACATGTACATGTAACCTTTAGGAATGTGCATATTTGCAAGTGGCAGATAGCAAAAGAATATATCGTAAGTTATTACAAAATGATAAATATTCTGAGTTTAAAAATATATCGCTCAGTAATATGTCATCAAACTATAATAATCAATACGTTATTGAGTAATTGGCAGGATTAATAAAGGTGAATATCCGTACCATATGAGCAATTCACAGTCATGAAAATATGAAATAACTACTTTTTCACTGCTTTCGTTATGATATAGGCGAAATTTCAGTAAACTCAAATTCCAACAAGAAATACATGTCTATTCTTTATTACTTTAAAAATAGACTAATTTGTTAGCACAAACAATAAATCTTTATTCATTATCATGAATAAAAGTTTTTTTCAATATTCCAAGGATAGCATGGATTATTAATAATTTTACAAAAATAAAGGGAACCCTTGCAGTATTAAATAAGAAAAACCATTAAAATAATCAGCTCTACTATTGTTATCAATATAATATTCTAGTGATCTCACATAGTTAGTGAATTGAATGGACATCAAAAAAATAAAATACATGGAATTTCATGGTTTCATGACAATTTGTACCATTTTAATTTTCTTTTTACCAATTTATTCATAAAGAAATTTCATTAGCTTCCATTAAATATTTTATGAATCAACATCCTTAAGCAATAAGCAATCTAATTCTAAAATTGATGAACATGCTTTTAAATTGTTGCATACCCTTATTGAAAAGTAATAGTGAAATAATATTGGTATGAGTAATTTAATTATGAGCCCAGCATTAATCCCAGTATTACTTGGAAAAAAATAGGTAACACCAACTGAAAAATACTGGTCTCAGTATTTTAATAATGAGACTAGTATTAAGACCAATATTTTTTATAATATATTCCCATTTTTATGTTAATTAAATGCATGGGAAGCCCAGTATAAATACCAATTACTTTTTCAGTATTAAATTTCCATAAAGGTAGGTCCCTTATTTCAAGGATAGTCATTTAATAATAATTTGAAGTTTTAATTGAAAATTACACTTATCTACATCTTATAAAGGCATTTTGTGTAAGCAATTACCATATATCACGGAGTACATTCAACTTTTGAAGTTCCATCAAAATAAACAAATCCAGACCTTGCAGAAAAAAATACTGAAAATATTTCAATAAATGTATTTTATAAATATTTTTGAAAAAAAATTAATACTGAAGCCTGAATCAATCACAGAATTTTTATAGTTTTATTCAGAGTATTTTTCAAGTATTTCCCCAGTATTAAGTCAATTAAATGCTGGGTGATAACCTATAGGTTACGGACATTTAATATTGGAAAAGAATATATTCTTAAGAATATCCATAAGGAATGATAATACAAATGATTATTATTATTATTATTTGACCTGGATATCTTGCTGAGTGAAAAAATAAAGACATAGAACTTAATTCAAATGATGCCAAAGCCTTTTAAATCTATTAACCAATTTTAAATATGGTTAAGTATAAATGAAGAACAAAGAGAATAAAGCCTTTTCTTTGATGTAGGTAAGTGAATCTACATTTGACTGATTTCTAATTAGCACATTAATTGTAAAAATCTTGTCATTAAAAATAATTGAAATGTTTTGATTTGATAAATTCTGAATTACAAAAAGAGAGACATAACTTTCATAGCAATTATATTATTTAACATGCGTTCATGAGATAAAAGGGCTGATGTTGCACTAATCTTATTCACTGTGATATATAGTTCCTTGTATTCTAACAAATCTTCAATCTTATTTGAGGCAAAAACAATATATGTTGAACTCAAATTATAAATGCTTGAAAATGTGCTATAAGTATAAGATATTAATCTCAGAATGCATAATTTATGATTTAAAACAAATAACTCATTCAAAAAAATCATTCAATACAAAAAATAATGGCAGCTGAAGATGATGGGTGAAATGCATTTATTTTCCACCTGATCAAAGGATAATAATGTGTTAGAATGGTAAATAAAAACGTTTATATGGATGGAACCACAAAATATGGCTAACAAGGACAATTTAAAATCTAACCTAACATAGGATCTGTAACCAGAAATCTTAAAAAATTTGTTCCTACATTTGTTGCGAATTATAAGGAATTAGCTAATCTGTATCACAAGGAGCAGTATGAATTCTTTTTCACTGCCTTGGAAGGACAATTGGGCTTGAATTAGACTCAGATACCAAAGCTATAAATAGTCCCTACCCTTCATCCAAAGTTGTTCTTCCTCCATGAAATGACAATATTAATAATTAAACATTCTTCCTGTTAATTTCATAAATATATTTTTTCTTTTAAAAAGAAACACAAAATAAAGCAATAAAAATTCAAAAGTTAAAAAACATGTGATTATATTTGGGAATGAAGTGAGATCTCATTGTGAGATTTTTTTCCAAAAAAAAAGGGTCTGTGGACCCATTTTTGAACTATGGCCATATTGCAATAACACCTGCTGAACACCTTGTTCAACCACACACCAATGTCTGACAGAAAATAATTATACCAACTAAAGTTGAAAAGCTTCAGATTATCATAGCTATTAACCAAAAACTCAAATTCGGATCAATGGAGTATCCAGATAATCTGGATCTCAATATCAATGGAATCAAATCTATTTGGATCTCCATATCTTTGAATCTGGATCCTAATTACCCAGTATAGAGAAAAGTGATGCGACCAACACAGACCTTCTTTTATACTTATACATGCAGTTGCCAATTGCATGCACGTTTTGTTGAAATGCTGGTCTTTTATACGCAGGTACTCTGTATATGCTATATATATGATATATAAAATGCTGGTAAAAATAAAAACAATTAACTGCTTGAGACGTTTCAATGGGAATGAATCCTTGAGTGACCATCAGTGGTGATGAAATATTGGATATCATCTTAAGTTCACAAGAATTCACTTAACCTGCATGTTATCCCAGTTTTTATTATTTGGTGGATGAATGCTAAGCTTTGAGCCAAATTTGACTGAAGCAGTGTAAAATAAGATCAGGATATCTTGATTCTCCACACAAGATTTGAATCAAGATCTTGGTCCCAGGTCTGGATCCTGGTATTTGGATTTCAGATTTGGATAATTCGGATATCCAAACATCAGTAATATTCATATCAGGAAAATATGGAATAAATGATAAACTAGATATCTCTTCCAGCATGTGCAAATGCACCATTTGCATCAGATGAATTTCATGCCTATAGCGTGCTTTTGTTCAAGGTATTTAAATATCTCAGCATGCATTATTTTAGAGCATCAAACACCTCTTGAATGCACTTACTTAATAATTTTCAATATCGTTACTGCTGTTAATTTGTTAATAGATATAGTGTTAAACAGAAACGTACAGAACAAAGGCAGACAGATTCTGCTTTCATATATGATCTCCGTTTGACCATAAATTGGAGCAACAGTGAAGGGTATTCTCAATAAAAAGCTGAATACAAACTGTGCATTGCACATGCTTGCGGCATGGAATTAGGTAGATACAGACACTGAATCACACATGCTGGAGGAGTTAAATATCTCCGATTAAAGTCATACTTGAGGGGATATAGATCAAATGTGGATGCCATTTGTAACCCTAATAAAAACCCCTGGACTAATGAGGATACATTACATATTATAATTACCCTGCCTCCTATGATGCATGCGCTCTAGCGGCATTAGCCATAGGATTTTTTTCACAAGACCTGATTTTAGAATATTGGCTTTCGAGTATATCACAGTGAAGTGCCAACTCCATCAAATTCACCATAATATCAACAAGACAATTGAATCCTCAAAAGTATAGTCTTTCCTCATTCATTATGAACAGTGGTGAACTTCTAACTTTGAAAATGTTAGATGTGATTTTTTAATAATTTATTTCACTGGTAATCCATTCCAAAACATGATAATGCCATAGTAAGCATTTACCAGCACTATGTTCTAGGGTGAATTGGAATATTGTTTCCAGAATAGTTTTTTTTACAATACATGACTTATTCCATGGTCTCTAACTTACATTTACAAAACAAAATAAAAAATGACAATGCTTTCAGCTTTTCTAGTCCTTCAAGATTCCTAAAATCGAATAAAGGTATTTTCATGAAAAATTATATGTTGACCTCTAAGTGAAGTGAGAACTATTTTAAATATTTTTTTTTAAATCTTAAAGTATAGCAGAGCTTGAAGACATTTTCTGTTCAAATTTTACCTATTTTGCACACTTAAAAGAGACCATGGAGTATATTTCTGAATAACAAAGTTGAAACTTCTAGAAGGAAATTAAGAACCAAGGAGAGTATCCAAGGGTGAAATGCCAAAAATAAAAGATCAGATGTTCATACATACCTACCCTTCACGCCATTCTGTTGGAGGATAATTTCTAATATTTAATGCTTAACTTGTGATAGATCCAATATTTCAACTAGAATTACTTTACTAAAAATACAAAATCTCAGCAAATATCCCTGAAATTTATCAGAAGGGATTTATAGGTCCTTACAGCAACCATAATTGAAATAAAAGGTACACCATTTGAAAAATACATAGGCATGTATGACGAAGTATATCAGTGGCGAATTTATAAAATGGTGATGAGAATAGACAGTAAGTATCTGTAAATAGTTTATGCTTTGTAACGAAAAAGTGCACTGTTTTTAGAATGATCTCCCATGCTTTATGAAACTTGATAATGCAGGATTATTAGTGTTTAAAGATTGAAAGAATGCATAAGTGAGAATCAACATCTAATTACCTTATATATATACACCATAAGAGGGTAATATGCTTCAATGCAATGTAAATTCAAATAGTATTATGAAGTAATAACATGAATAGCTGGATTGCTGCTGTTTCGGTGTTTTTTCCAATATTTTTAATAATAGAACATTATAGAAGGAAGTTTGATGCAAAATGAATTTTTTTCTCTCTTCAAGGTCAGATGTGAGCTTAATGATAAGTAAGTACTGAATTTAACTATAATTATAATGTATACCTATATTTTTTATAAAGTTAAAGAAATTGATGATGATGATTTTTTAGCAAATGAGTATACTAGGCTTGATTAAACAAGTTTAAGCAGATTTTTAGTTAAATATGAGATGAGAGTTTAATTTCAATAGAAGCTTAAGAAATTCAATAAAAAGTTTTGTTAGTACTCAATATTGATGCAACAAAAATGTTCCTCATAAGAAAAATATACCTTTATGCACAGTATATTTCATTATTTCACATGCTTAATATCTAATAATTATAAAAAGCTTGACTAAAACTAGAAAAGCTCCCAAGGCATTTCCTTACACTTCATTGTTTGATGAGTATCATTATGCGAGCCATCCAAGAGCAGGTGCATGCGTGCATATTAAAACAAGAAACAAAATTGTATGATCTTAAACCAGCAAACATTCATAAGCAATAGTGCAGAATTGAAAAAAAATCATAAAACAATGTTTAAAGATAATTATTTCATTATAGTAAGACAGAAAGAAATGTTCACCTTGCAGTACATACCAAAAACAGACTGATGCCCACAAATTAGAAAAATATTTCCTAAAAAAAGGGTTCAAGGCATCACTTTTAATCAATCAAAAATACAATTCACAAAAATATTTTGAAAAAGGGAAATTCAGCTCCATTTAAACAAATATTTCCAACAAGAAAAAAATATGGCAATGAAAAATAAGATGGCAGGGAATGAGTGCACATGACCAAAATTAATTTTAAATTATCAACAGAAGGTAAATTATCAGGTAGGACCGTATAGCCATTGCATTCTGAATCACAAATAGAAAATGTGCTACATTCACAATGTTGTATAAAGGAATGAATTTGTATAAAATGGAATGGAAATACCAAAAGCAGTATAAGGAAGGCGACAGATTCAAACACTGTTTTAAAAATTAAAATATTAAATAATCTTAAATCATTGTTTTGATAAATCTCACTGTAGTTAATTTGGAATCCTGTAATGGAAAGATGAAAAACTAAGAAATTGCATAAATATTCACTTAAATATAGACTACAGATCCTTATATTAGTCTTTCCTCAAATTGCTTTGATTCAAAATAGTAGAGAAGTAATCATGTTTTTTTTACTAAAATTTCAGATTTGTATATGCAACAGGTTCATGATTTAACACTATAAGTACTCAAGTCACTAAAATAAAAAGAATAACCCCATAGGCATTCAGGGGACTTTAAAGACAATTAAAAACAATGTAAATTCTATTTTTCAATCTAAATTAGATCATCAATGTAATGTGTAAGAATAAAATGTGGAATTAGTTAGCCTGAAAAAAATGTGGCATCCTCATGTACCTATATATTTTATCCTACACTTTATGCAATGCTCTCTATATGTAAGTATATTTTTTCAATAGTACTAGTGATATTTTTGTTGCTATCATGAAAATCTAGATTATTTTTGGATGCATGACTAAGGCATATGACAGAATAGTTCATGGGTAGAACATTTGGCTACTGACTGGACGGTCCCAGTTCAAATCCAGGTGATACCTCTGAAAACCTCAAATTCTTATGTTTTCTCGGCACCAGAGCTTTATGGAAATGACAGGAACTGGCACCCTGGCATGCATGTGTGAATTTCACACCTCAAAGAGCTTTTTTCTAGGTGAGCTTTATTCTCAAACAGATCTTCACCCAGTAGAATGTGGCTTGGATTGAGCCAATTGGTTTTGCATAAACCTTATATAGAAAATGCTATAAATGCAAGGATATGAAGAAATTATTTCTGCACTGAGAAAATTGTTTGTGAGAGCATATGACTGATTTTTTAAGGTATATAAATGGTTTAGGCCATATTGCACCATAATGCCAAACAAAGAAAATCTGGTGAAATAACTGCATCAATGCATACTGTGCTTTGCTGATGATATAGCAATATATCTCCCCTATCAGAGGAGAAAGATGACCTGACAACAATGTTCAACTTCACGAAAAGGGGATGAAGAAACAAAACTTGAAGATTAATATAAATAAAACAAAAATATTTTTTTGGGGAAGAAAACAGGGTCAACATGAGGCTAGAGCAAATCCAACTGAAACAAGTCGAAGAATATTGATGTCTAAAGAAGGATCATCAGTGATGGAAAAGGTATGCAAGATAAAGTGAGTAGAAGTGCCCTGGCGAAGAGGAAATCTAACCAAATGAAAAGTACAGAAATTCCTAAAAGCAACAGAATGAAAAGGCTAACAAAAATTAAAATGTGATGTTACAATAGATTTAGAATAAATGGATGGACCGAAACACCAATGAAGTTACCCTACAAACAGTAGTGGAAGAAAGATTTTGGATTTACAAATAAAATATTTTTAGTAATTGGTGGCTAATTACAAGACTTATGGAGCCCACCAAAAATCTTCAAACTTCATAGACACACAAGTAGAAAAAAAATGTTGAAAGCGGTGCAAAGTAAAAGATACATCCCTATTGAATATATGATAATACATAAAAGACTTTAGAAGATCAACATAGGAGGAGGAATGGATAGGATAAACTACAAGGATATATCAAGAATTGAATACTTCAAGCATATAATTAAAGATTTTAATACTAGAAAATTTTGGAGGGTGGAATAGGCAAAGGGCCTAATCCATGGGGTACTGATGATGATGTATTTAAGAAACTATGATGAGATGAATTGACTAACTGAAAGGAAACAGTCTAAAACTGCAGCTAGCCCTCCTTTGGATTGACATTTCCTTTTGATGATACCCATTGCAACACAGTGCAACGAATTTTTAATTTACAACTTTCATGTCAGCATAGAGTGCATTATCCCCTGTGCTAACCTTAAGTTTAATTCCTTGAAATGGCAGTGGCAGAATGTATTTCAGTAAATGTAAACATTAGATTTTGATGAGGACCTTATAGCACAATTCATCAGAGACTGTATGACATGGTTGATTCCATTAGATATTTGTCTGTGGCTTTGCTAATGAAGAATATTATACCATCACCCAGTGCTCCCTTGCTAACCCATAACTATCCTAAATAGTTGCCTCCCAATTGTATAAGTGCCCCCAAAGAATTGAGAACCAGTAATTAAAAAAGAAGACCTGATTATGGAATTACATAATTACCTACTTTTCTCTGAACTAAGTAAATTAAATAGGTATTAATCATATCCTGGAATAATATTTATGCAATTTAAATTATGATAATTTTTTTATCCTCAGATTCAACTATCAATGATAAGTTTATATAGTCACCCACCAAAAGCTTCAATATTAGATACCCCCATTAGCAACAGTTTAACATTAACTTTTTTATTATACCTTACACATATCTATATATATATCGGGACATTTTTAAGGAACAAAAAATGAGAAATATCCACATTTTTGGGATTATCTATGACTACAACTTCCCTCGGATGCATCCACTGATTATACTTGAATTTTATCAATAATGCAATCAAGACTGACAAATTTAGAACAATGACAAGAAAATTACTATTCCAGGAATTTAAAAAAATCACAAAATACATATTCTTGCAAGGTGAAAGGCTGATAATAGTTTTGATTTATGTAACAGGACATATTTAGCTGAAAATTAAATAAGAAGAAAAATTGCCAAGAACATTACATTTACTTAATACTTGCCCCTGGGTTATTTGAAAGCATGAATAATTAAAACAGGCAATACAAATAAATTTATGGAAATTTGTAAGTAATTATAAATAATTAATAATCATTCACACCAGAAACCGAGTGAAAACATTGCCTGAAGTCATTAGAGGCTACATACTTTACATTATTAGTCAGAATCCACCATTAAAGTACAGCATCATTATTTTCCTAATTGAAGATGCTTCTGGCATTGCTTCAATAATGGTGAGTCACCAAATGCTAATATTTAAATTACTACTTCTGGTACTTTCTGTTTCAGCGTATTATTATTCAAGGATAAGTAGAGCATAAAATATCTCTTATTAATTTTTAATAATATACAAAATTGTTAACTACAGAGTATGCATCAGTTAATTTAGTAGGTATCTACACCCAGTGAGAAATGGGTCGTGGAATCAACGTGGGTTTGTGGAAATATGG
>LYUA01000800.1:282616-294904 GCA_002093875.1 Calopteryx splendens
GATGACTTGACAGTCGAAACCTGGGTAGTGAGCAAATAAAATTGTGGAAAAATCAAGTGTCATATTCTTCTTATGATCATACTGCAAAATTGGTAGAACACAAACTGTTGCTATTTACATTGCCCACTAGAAACCAGATACATATTTTGAAAATGCTCATCCTCACATAGAGTGTATGCTAATAGGCAACATTGCATTAAAAGAATAGTTCCATTTGAAACGATTATTTTAAATTAAAAGAAAAACAATACAAAAATTACTTATATTATTGAGTATAAGAAAAATATAAGGAAACTATCATAAATGCCCATCAGTATGATGGAAATGAGAAAAAACACATGTAAAAATGAAAGATTTTTTGCATGGACTGTACTTGCCTTCAATCCAGTTCTACGACAAGCCTCTAATGATCGAGGACTTGTTAGAACATATGGGCATTCATCTGCTTTAGGGCCATCAAAGTTGTAGAGATCAAGACGTAATTTGGATCCTTTGCGTCGAAAGGTTGAGTGCTGGCTGTGTTGTGATGAGAGACTAAGCGTGGGGGGTGGTGGGGGTGGAGGGGGTAGGGACGTCCAACTATCGGGTTTGGTCCTCATCCCACAGTGGATGCTGCCGGTGACTTAGAGCTCTGGGCTCTAGAAACCATCTATGAGAGGGAGATGATCAAAGTTCAAGATTTGGGTAATGTGCAAGAAATTCCATTGATACTCTGCTATTAACATGAATGAAGTTTAGATGGTGTGGTGTTTTCCAAGGTTTGTGGAAGAAAATCAATCCACCAATAATTTAATCGGTACATAATGTTAGCATTTGGATGATTCGCTAGAGATGGGAAAGTTGTGAATACTTCACTGTCTTCAAACATCCCAGAGCAGCATTGGTATGCCAGAAAGGAATGCCTGTTAAATATTTTTCTTTGGATGATTTTCATCTTCCAATAATTTTAGTAAATGAATGATTAAGGTTATGATAAAAAATTACTTGAGAGAGAAGTTTTGTAGAAATTATTATGAAATTAATGATTTGATGGCATGCATTAATTTGAAACTTCATTTCAGCTTATTTAGATGAGATGACCAGGGTATTAACTTTTAAGACTGCTAATACTCCTGTGGGTAGTAGTAATTTGAGCGAAAATGTAAAGATATATTTACTAAACATTTATGATGTTTATAAGAAAACATAGGCAATAATCAAAAAACATATTATTAAATACAATCTGGAAAAAAGCAAAATGAATTTAACAAATTTTCTACGGCAGAAGTAAAATCGCATAAAAGGTTATCAAGGTGAAATAGCAAAAATAATTCGGCTGGATATAAGAGGGATTTTCATAATGACGAACTAGCTATCACCTCAGGGTTATGTTTCTCTTCAGAAGTAAATGCTGTAGTTCTTGCATTAAATAGATATTTTTACCAATCAGAGCCGCTCACAATTATTCTTAGAAATTATTATTTGTGCATACGCATGGCTCATAAATATCATCCATGCATATATTGTGAATAGTGAAGCCATTACTGCGAGGAAAGCACACGAGGCTAGAGATCGGTGAGCACACCAAATATTGCGATAGGAGGGGGGGGGGAGAGAGCAAATTTTGGTGCCTCCGGTTGAGCCTTACACATTGTGCAATTTAAGGTCACCGAATTGATCGGATTAGGACGACACAAACGCACCTGTTAGGACGCGATAGGCAAAGAAATTCCGGAGCAGCACCGCACCACTTCTTCGAAGAGGGGGAACCTGGGTAGCGCAGCGGACGCAGCGAGCGCCAGACCAGTCTGCTCTGCGGCAGGGAAGTGAAAAATCTAGTCTCCCCCCGCTCCTTCGCACTCTCGGGGCGAAAACGATCTCCCTCGTGCGCCCCCGCCGGGACCGCTCGCCTGCCTCTCTCTCCCTTCGCTCGCATCTTTCCCTAGTCGCGTTTCCACATGGCCGGAGAGACGGCGGGCCTCCGCCCCCGATTGTTAGCTAGGCACTCATTGCTGCAGTTCACCGCACCCAGACCGGCCGGGGCGGGGAGAGAGGAGAAAGGGCTAGGCTACATCCTGCTTCGGATTCATGCCCTGTCCAAAATGGTCATTAACGGACGGGACAGCCTTTTCATTTCGGTGGCGGGTTCTCCTTTTATTTTCTCTCTCTCTCTCTCACTCTTTTTCGGTCACGACGAGACCACGGTAGCGCGGGCGAAACGATCCGCGGACGCCGGGCGAGACGAGATATTTTCCCCATCGAGCGGGTTTTAGGAGAGCGAGCACCTTATGAGAAGGCGGCCCCGTGGAAACGCTCGCGCACACTCTTGGGAACGAGCGGAAAAAAAAGGGAGCGATCACCTATTGAAATGCACAAGGAAGCGGTGCGGGGGAGAGTGAGGGAGGGGGGAAAAATGGGTAGATTCTGACCCCGTTCTCAGCACTTACACTTCCACGCGTGGGAGGAATTCCTAATTTCCTCCGTCCCGTCGTCCTCAGACGGCGGTAGCCATACGCACGGAGCCCCAGGCCTGAAATGGAAAGTCGGGCCGAGATCAATAAGTCGCGTCTGCGCATGCTCAGACTATGTAGAGGACAAGCATTCCGCCGTTAAAGGACTGCCAGCGCCACTTTCAATCACTGCAGCTACGTGAGCACGTGACGATCTTGCGCGGTCTTGATTGATTGCTCCAAGGAGCGCGCAACGGTGGATTCGTCACCAATTGGACCGTCCCTCGCGACAATAGGGGGCTATTGCCGTCACGCGGCTCTTGGTGAGCCGTTGAAGGGCCATAAATCAACGCGGATGACTGCGACGAGGTTCCGAAAGTTCTGCATCGTGCAGGGGGTCTCGATTTTGCACTGACGGCATGCATATTAAAGAACGTGGTATCATAAGCTGTTACCAACTGCATCTAAGCCACTGAAATAACCACACAGCATGCGAAGGTAGAGACTGAACGTAAAATCTCTTTGTAGCGCGGTTTGCACTTTTCCTGTGCTGCGGTGGAGCAGCGAGAATTAACAGGGGGATGAAAAGGATAAGATACCCCCCACAGAGGGCAGCCGAATGAATATACATATTTAACCATCGTGTTTTCGTCATCAATGCTCAATGTAATACAATTAAAATTGTCGATAAATGAAAAAAAAGTATATTTATCGCTAAGCCATCGTGACTGATCCTGTGCTTGGTGGATAAAGCAGTCTGGAATGGCATTTGCGACCATCTCCCCAACCCTTGTGCAATCAAATCCAAAATGCACTTTTGATTCGGCAATATTCTTTCTAATGCATATCGAATGCTAAAAAAATTGGAATTTTAAAATTGATCGAGCCAGGACCTTGCTAATAAAAAATCTAAGTGATCTCTTGGCTCAAAAAAGACGATTTATGGAAAAGTTTGAGGTAGCGTTATAATATATGTTCTCCTCTCCCCTCCGCATTTGATTATGCGAGAACTCAATGTATACTCCCAACCACATAAGATATTTGGAAAAGGTTTTTCAGAACGAGGCAAAATAAAAGAGCGGATAATTGGGAAATAAGTGCCAAAAAATCTCAGCAGTCGGCCCAGAGTCTTATGCAATACATAGCCTGTTTTGAACATACCAATGAGATGAGCCTGTGAGACCTTGGCAGTGAAGAAATTAAGAGCAAAATTATTCATAGTAATGATTCGAAACCCTGAGAGGAGAGCGTAAATACGAATACATTCCTAATCTAATAATGGAAGGGGGTTCATGAGATTATTTATGTGATTAGCTTCAGTGGGCAGAGTGTACGAAAGTTGATCCGATAGTTATGGGTTCAAATACCGCGGGAGGAACAGGTAGAAACAAAACTTTGATTGGCTGGGGGAAATGTTGATTTCCCCCGGTCAAGTACCAGGGTTCGATTCCAGAAGGAGACAGGATAATTTTTCAGCTTTAGGTACTTATTTCAGTTCCAAATTGTGTATCAAGAACACTTCCAAGACCATTTGAACAGGATGAAAGTTAAATGTAATTTTCACGAAGATGAAACTCCGACCTCAAATCGGTGTAATTTTCAGGGTTGTAGTAACAGTAATCAATTTCATCGTTAATTTCGGTAAGAATGCGAATGGGATTAACAGTAGAATTAAACAAAGAAGGGGCAATACGAAGGTATTTGCCACTTCATGGAAAAGTCACGTAAACGGTATTATTTGACTTCAAGATTTACTTAAAGAATGGATGGTTAGGGAACCCGCATTCAACTCTAACGGATCGTATTCGATTCCAAAGGCAGTAATGATTTATTTTAGGCCCTCAGTTCCCAAATTAGAGTCGTGAACTTGGAACACGCACGGCGTAGGATTTTCAGGTAGAAAGTTTAAACAAAAAGAAAACCTCTGCCCTCCGATAAGTGGCCTTCATGTCTCGACTCCGTAACTGCATGGATGAAGCGATTCCAGGAATTGATCGCAGCTTTATACAAAGCCCAGCTTGTACCTCGTAGGAAAATGTACCTATGGACTACTCAGCTTTCTTAGCTACGACAGCCACTTCGCTGGGAGCATGAGTAAAAATAAACCCAAAATCGAGCAGAGGTCTTGCCTCTTTTTATATTTCTCCGACCACTCTTTTACTTTTACGGATCAATGGAGACGGATATTTCGGTCGGAGGGTGATGGCAAGAGATGCGAGCGATGAAAGAACCTTGCGGGAAAGTGCACTTTTTAGGCACGTCTCACGAGGTCGAGGCGAAACAACGTCTAAGCCTTTTCTCATCAGCGCTCTCATCAATAATAAGCGATGCCATTAGAGCACGGACTTTATTCATAGGACGCCCGTGACACGTCCGGAGTCTGGAGTAATTAACCGCGTTGCTTTCATGACCTTTCTCCAACAATTCACTGAATTATTATTTGCTGTTACTGAAGATTGAATTTAGATGTCTACATAATTTCCCTAGGTTACCATTTCATTTATCCGTAAATGCTTCACCAACCAAGAGAAAATAAGTTCCAATACCTTATGGTATAAATATAGATATGGTATAAATAATCATAAAATAACGTACAAGAAAACAATATATCCAAAAAAATTATGAGAAATATTCAGCCAAAGATTCTCAAATACACTCCTCATACAGGAAAGAGAAAAACGAGGAATTGAAACAGATAATTCATACCAAGGCTATTTAACCGTTTTTGACAAAATTTGGATCGAGAGTTCGAAAGCCTGTCAACTAGTGACCATCCATCGTAACATTAGTATTAAATAAAACTAAAAAACTTCACTCGTCCATTAAAAAATTGTTGTTTGAGGGATGTGTATTTTCTTGAGGTAATTGATTTAAAGCCCTGACATTTTTTCATAGGTAAACATTTTCTTCACGTCCAAAGTCCACCTAAATACGTTCAAATAAACGAATAGACGAAAAGTACTGAAGTTGTCATAATTACGGCAATAAAGCGAAGTAAATAAAATACCAATTTCTTCTTTTCCGCCCAAGTGATAAGTTGTAAACTTACAGGAAGCTGAAATTTACGACCGCCCTCGGGTCAGTAGGCGGGAGCGGTTTCTTTAAAGGGAGTGAGTCGCACGAACGGTTATGTTTCACAGTGGATGCACTACTTGCACACTGCGACCGGAAGACTTGGAAATTGGGTATTGCGCGAATTTTACATCTCTCAGCTCCTTTTTTTTGCCCCCAAAAAGTTTTTGAGACATAGATTCAGTAACGTGTCAAACACGACTATAAATTATATATTTTATGGAAAAACTCTATAAAAATAAGGTTTGAACATGATGATATTGTCCGTAAATCTTTCATAAAACAAAAGGTTAACTAAGTTTTACACCATCTTTTACATTATAATGCCCTGAACAAAGGTGGACGTTTTTCACTGGTAAAAGTATAGAAACTCTAAGAAGAAAAGTCAAATAAAACTTCTAATACGTTTATTGTATAAAGCAATGACAAGAACACCATAAGAATAAACAGTAATGTATTCCGATTTACTTTCTTTTAAATATTGAGAGGATGATTAATGTCGACCTCAAAAATTTTCTGTAAGAGCGAAGGAGTGAGAGAACAAAGGACCTTTCCCGTCCAACTTCGATGCCGTGAAACGCTATCCCGTCATTAGATTCCTCCAGGCCATTTACTTGGCGATGGATAGCTCTCTACCCCGAGGTCAAGAGCAGAATGCATGTAGAAGAAGGTTAAAATCCGCTGCATCGGCTGGTATACCGTCGCGAACTCTTCTTAGGATCGATCGATGTCACAAATATCGACCTCGACGAGGTCTAATCAAGGTGCTAAATAACAAGGTACTCAGGGAGCATTTTCGAAGGCGCAGGTAAATTTTTTTTCATGGGCATATTGGAGCTGAATGGATGGGCACAAGTATTTTGTTCTATATTATTTCCTCACCTCATTCAGCAAGAAAAAATGCGTGTAACTGACAGATTACCACTAATTTATAATAAGTTTTCCAATCAAAAGTTTCTCTATGGTTCTTAGTAATAAATACCAATGTCATAATCCAAAACATGATTATATCTAAAGGCATTTTAAATACAAATTTATAGGCAACCGATAGATCAACCAATATTTTTCATTTTTCTGATGCATCAAGTTTAGAATTACTGCATCCAACTTCAAGTACTTCACAATGGAACTTCGAATACGCAACAGTGGAAAAATTACGGTGAATTACATTCAACGAACCTTTCTTCTTGAAACTCATTCTCCCATTATTTAAAATTTCAAAACGCGTAGTTGCGCAAGAACGTCATTCCATCCACCCTTTTCAGCTTATTTCTTCTCAGTTATGTAAACCAGGGAGTAATTTATCAACCCCGATGCAACTAATTCATCCCCGCTTTCGTTCCTGGCACCTATTGCTATTGGAATAATCACAGTCAATAGAAGTCTGCTGAATCACGCAGGAAGCATTTAGCTTTGACCATGCCAGATTGAAAAATTCGCTTTTCCTTCCACGCTTTTAGTACGAAAGAAAAAGGCCATACACAAGGTGGCAAATGTTAACCACACCAACTGAAATTTAAATTAAATGACTTATTTCATTCTTCAAGGATTTGCTGAATTAGTATATTAAATCAAGGTAGTTTTTTCTTTGTTGTGCCTAAAATAATTTTTAAATGCTAATAAAATGTCCATAAAGTGAATAAAAACCAAAAGAACATAATCAAAAATATAAGTACTTACTATTTTTATCAATATCAGCCGTCAATTAAAATTGCCTTTTAGAAAGAAAAACTATTCTTTTCATAGAATGGATTTCAGAGCTATAGCCCATGCCAAAATTTATCATGGTTTGCTGGAATTGTACATGGTACAATCTCAAATAGGTATATGGCGCTCTTCCCCTGTTTAGCAAAATAAGTTCGTGATTTTCTGAATAATATGATTTCCCAGAAATGGATCGCATCATTCTTTGGTCATCCCCAATCCCAGGAAGTGACATTCTTGGAATTTTCTCGTTTTGGGAATTTTAAAGAGGTCTTTTGTAAGACTCCGTACCCAATGTTGCTGAGTTAAAGGGGGAATCGCCACATTCATAGATACAGTTAATGCGGATATAGTGGGAAGAATGGGGACAAAAATTTACTTTCATCTTGAGCTAGTTACATATAATAAAACGTATTGAATAGACACTAAAAGTTTGCATTCACACAATTGATATAATAATTGTTCATGTTACTCTAAATAAAACCTCATTTGCGAAAAGGACTAAGAGACATACTACGTCGAGTATTGCTGATTTTTTTAAGATTTTCTATCCTTTTTCTCCATACATGATACTCAGCACCTAAAAAGGTCTCTCCAAATTAGTAATATTTTAGTTTCCCCAACACACTCTGTAATTTCACGCTGCTTTTCTCCACCTTAAAGTCTCTGCATCATTATGCAACTGCTGTGACATCGAGAGTTGTTCGGAAGCCTCAAAACCACAAACTGCATAGTAACACGCCAACTACCTATATTTCATTTTTTTAAGAGATGATTGCACTAATTTACATAAGAAATTGGGGAAGAATATGTTTAAAAATTATTATTAACGTAGAAATTTCATGGCCAATTACCTTGTAAATAGAAAACATCACCAATTATTAAATTAAAATCATCTGCATCTTGAGCGTTCGACGAACTATCATTGAAATTATAGTCTATTTTGAAAATGAAGCTAATGGGAAAAATACTCAATTATCATACTTATTTTTTACTCGGATTTACCTTTTACTCACCTTCTTTTTTATTTTTCTATACTGCCCACTTACAGAGCCTTTTAAAATTCAAATATTTCATGCAAAAAAATTTACTGAAATTTTTAAGAAAAGACGAGTTATGATAGCTAATTTTCGCTGTGACGGAATAAATAAATACTTTTTCATCAATTAACGGAAATAATAACTTAAATAATCTATGTTGATAATATGAGGGAAAAATGAAAAAATAAAATGTATAGATAAGATTTTACATTTTGAGTGTTATATTGAGTTACAAATTTTCAAGTTTTGACCATTTCTTTCAATGCGTCATAGGACTCTTTAAAAAAGCAAGGACATTGACACTTTCCGTAAGCAAGGCGAAACGAAAATTTCAAAATACCCAAAGTATATTTGCGAATGAAATCACGTAATAAGTGTGAATTTTGACACTGGAATACACACGTCTGCCATGCTGATGGTTGAGTCACAAGTTTCATGCGGGAATCGAAGCTTTCTAACAAGATTAGTGGATGCTCAGTCAAGGGCGAGAATCAACAAATGTTTCATTTTACGAAAAACTAATCTGTTATATCATCGGGTAATAATTACATCTATTCTAGAATTATATGGGATTTATAATAACGCACATAAAGAAATGGATAGTTTATTTCAGGAAATCACAATAAGTTAGCGGGATTATGTATATTAGGCTCACTTTCACGTGATCTGTAATACTGGATTTTTCCACTTATGTATCATGATGACACTCATCTGTAATTACGCCACACCCTGCCACCAGCCACCATACATGGATAATCGCAGGGAGTGTAAGAACACCATCCTAATATATAATATTGATTTTTGTGTAGAGTTGTTCATGAATGAAATGGCAGATGACAAAATAGTGTTTCAACTAAAAAATTTAGGGTGTTGGTATATTTTGTTTTGTTGTTATCAGGAATTAACTTGGAAAGGGAGGAAACTAATATCTATCAATTTGGCAGTGTATTTAAAATAATACATTCTCGTTTCCTTGATGGTGAAATAATCAGCATACATAGATAGCATCGGGTCTTAATAACTATCCATGCGCCATTAGTAAAATCAAGTGAGCCGTACTTTTATAAAAGCCTTCTTAGCCTTACTGGGTGAAGTGGTTGAAGATTTTTTCATCCTAGCTTATCTAATAATCCCGTTCATTTAATTTCTTATCATAACAGATTTTCACGTGCATGTCTGACAGGAATGGAAATGAGACATTCGGCGGAGAAAATTGGCACTGTAATGATCTCTATAATTCAGCTAAACCCCTCTTAACGCAAAAAGAGTATGTGGATGGTGTAAGGTCTGTTGAAGTTGGATACGATCGGTGGATAAAATTGAAACCTGGCTCGGCCCCGGGCAAACTGAAATAAACGATAGGTCGAGGGTGGATGCTGAGTGACAGGGACAGAAAAAAATGCGAGGAATGATGACGTGGGTAACTTCCAACGGCCTCATCAACTTCCATCACAATTTCTCAAATCGTTCCTCTTTAGCAGAGGAAAATTCGGATAATAGGCGCAATGGATTGATATGGATTGCGCTCATTTCTTTGTCCACGGCCGCAATATCATTTTAAAAATTGCCATCGTGCAAGCAAACAAAAGTAGACCACTTACTCTTCCCAATCGAAGAAAATGACCAAGAGACATTTATCAATAGGACACCCATCGTCCGTTGGAACAATGATTGCAGTTGACATCGGCTAATGGAAAATACATTCAAGTCCTACTGGTCCTACCAACCAACCAACCGACCAATCCAACAATCTGCCCTAAAATTAAAATCAACTTAGAACCAACCTGTTTCGGAGAGGAGTTATGCGCAACGTAACGAGAAAGGATTGCAAATACCCGTTCAACTTACCCAAAATTGTGAATTGATTATGGAGGATTACTCAATTCCCTGCGCAACCAATTACCCCTACCATAATTCCTCGAGTTGGCTTGCAGGGTAATTTGTGGATGTAGATAACCAAACAGCAATTTTTTTCCCGGAGGCTGAGCTTGTAATGAAAATTTGTGAGGATCTTTATGGGGACCGACTATAAATAGACTAAGTGCTTACTTGCCAACCAAATGGTACGGGTTCGATTCCTGTCTAAGTATAGTTCAATCGATGTAGTACCGTAGTATACTCTAAAAAGGTAAAAGAAGAGTTCCACGTTAAGTAGCGATATAGCAAAATTAACCTTCAATACATAGTACTGGGGAAAATATTGCATATGAAAGAAATATACTCCGAAAACTCAACTGAAATGCACTTTTTGAGGTCCCTGAATACGTATTAAAAGTTTTCCTAACGGTAACTGTCCGTTCGTATCAGTTGTCCATGGGTGTGTATATATGTGGATATGGGAATTAGTGGGTACGACTGCTGAGAAACTATTAATCAGGGGAATACGAAATTTTATTATGGATATTTTTCAGTACAAGTAAATGATATGATCATGTCTAGGCAAAAATCTACCAACCGAAACTGACCCAAGAGGGCAATTTTCCATTTAATATTTTTTATTGATTTACTCAGCAAATATAGAAATTAAATTACATTTAAGAATATTAGATGTGATGCTTTTCTTCGGCCTCCACGATCATTTATGTGAAAACGTTTAGTAAAATGAGCCTACTTCCTAAGATATTGTAATTAAATTATTATCCAACGATTACAAGTATCTACGACAGCTGAAGGATATGCACTTAAAGAAATAACAATAAATGAAAATCTGGCAACTATAACATGCATGTAGGCCTAATTAATTACATGTCATTTTAAAACATCCACATGAAATTGTCCACATTGCATAAATTCCATGTTCACATTTATTTTAATCATTATTTTTAGTCAATTATTCTTCACTTTACGCAGTGCACACATTTTTTGTTTTTTGTTGAAGACCTTGAGCATATATACCATGCAATGCAATACAATGTATATTATATGCTCGAAGGTTGAAGATCAAATAGCCAGAAACTCCGTATTACGCAAATTCCATTGTGTAAAAAAAATAAAAATAAAAATTGAGGATGTGATGCAAAACCTAAACGAAAAGAAACGCAGCCTTCACTATGCCAATTCAATAAAGGCTGAAACAAAATGAAAACAAACCCCACATTTTTGCATTTTTATCTTCCGAAAATACAAATTTGAACGTTTTGGAATATTGATCATTAAGCACGGGGTCTATTTATCAGCCAAATACATCACTTTACGTTAAAACATCTAGTGGGTACGAGGAACTTGGTACTGGGAGAGTTAATAATCTCTTGGATGAAATGGAGGAGTCGAATCATCTTGTACAATGGATGAAATTTCACTTTATCCGTATTTGTGCAAGCAATGAGAAAGGATTTCTGCCAACTCATCTGCGCGAAGAGATTTTAATTAAAGAAATAGCCTTCATTTACTCAAGTTCTTTCAGATCCATTTTCCTTGGACGCTACCAACGCGGAAATGAGAGTGAAAGCCTTCTGTGAGACGATTTCAAAATCGGCGAAAGGAATTTTCTTACTACTCTATTTTGCTTAAATTGTTTTCGACAAAATAATTACGTAGCCACGCTTTTGCCTGGGTGTTGGGTGGTGTAAAGGGAAAGAAGCAGCCTTTTAGTATTTTGGAGGCCCACCTGCAATTAAAGGTTATTGGTGTTCTTTTTACCTAGAAACTCGTTGGCAAAAGAAATTGAAACTCCTCTGTGATACAAAACGAGAGAACGCTGAGCGAAAAGGAGGCAAGGAGCAACAGACTCAATGAACAAGTTTCGTTTTAAAATAGAATTTATAATTAGCGACGATATTCATTTAAGTAAGTAACTAAACTGATCCCAAACATGCCAGAACGAGCTTAACAAGGAGAGTCTGAAAATAATTAGTTATATAATAAATTCCACATTTAATTGTCAGAAGTCGCTCAGGTTTCAAGGACTTCATAAGTATTCAGTAGTTACATTATTTTATTGAAGTTGCTTATATTTTCTGAAACAAGTAACTTCAGACATTGAAGCAATTGTAAGTTGAGTTGAGTGATGCATTGGGTATACATTCTTTTGCTATGTTATATTT
>LYUA01000801.1:180261-196852 GCA_002093875.1 Calopteryx splendens
ACAGACCCCTGCATGTGGCGGGAGGGATAAGGACGAGGACCCATCGGAGGAGAGGGGGGTTGAGGAGAGGGGAGAGGTGTGAGAGAGGCGCGGAGCGAAAGAGAGGGAAACAAAGACGTGCGGAAAACGTCCCCCCCACTCACTCCCGCACGACGACGGCCAGCCCAGAGGGTTTGCGAAGACGGACGAAGACGGTCGGTGGGCAACGGCAGCGGCAGCACACCGAGAGCGAACATCCAAGGAGCCCCGCGGAGGTGTACAGTTCCAATAGGCGTGTGTGTGCTCGTTGCGTGCCCCTCGCATCTCCGGATCGATAACATACAATCGGAGGAAACTCCCGCTCTCTGGAGAGAGGACTTTTGGCAGAAGAGGAGGACGTGTCTGCCGCGGGATAGAAGTGAGAGAAATGTCGTGATCGAAAGACTTCAGAGACTCAAGTGCGACGGTGGTTGGTCCCGTTCCGTATCTTTGCGTGCACCGTCCGATGAGTGTAATGCGCCGGCAGTGCCCCTCTTTGAAAGAGTGAGAGAAGCTGAGGGAGACGAAAAAAGAATTGATACCCACACCACGGCGCTCAGTATCTGACACATCTCTGACGTTTTCCTCCGCGCGATGATATCGCCCGCGTCACGCAGAAAAACATCAATTGTCGTCCTTTCAATATGAAGGATAGAGGAGAGGAGACGAAATGAAGCAGTCCTCGAGGTGAAATACGCGCCGCGCGATAAAAAAAGTATTAAAAACCCATTCAAATCTAAACGTTAGAGAAAAAAATATATACATCGGTTTTTCAGGTCTGGCTAGCACGCAAGAGTGAACATTTCGGTTTCCAAGATAACTCTTGTCACCAACTAGTGCCAACGGATCGTTTTCATAATCCCGCCGGCGAAAACGCTCGACGAGGCACGCCGCTGAGGGACAACGCGAGCGTGTGGACAGGGTGAATGAAGTTGTGCCCGCGAGCCCGGATTATTTCTTCTGAACAGCAAGTATCATTGCTTGTTGGTGAACGGTTGACGTGGAAGAAAGTGATCGAGAGACGAGTGAGTGAAGTTTACACCGCCAACCTTTCCGAAAGAGAGCGGAAGCGAAAGCAGTGACCGACCGGACTCGTTTTCCTCGATCTATCTATTCCCTCAAGTAAAAACATTAAAGTACGCAATCCAAGTGGAAGGAGGGCTTTAGGAAGTGTCATCAAGTGTCACGGATTATTGACGTGGGCGAGAGGACGAGACTCGGAAAGAATACGCGCGCGTAACATGGTCTCCTATTACAACTCCATCGCCATGTTTCCCAACCGGCACGCGCCGCAGAGCAGCAGCCCAGCAGCGGCGGCAGCAGCCGCGGCGGCCGCCTACCTGGGATACCACGGCTACCATCACCCTCATCACCACCACCTCCCCCACGCACCGCACCACCACGTGCACCCACAGGGATCCCCGCCAGCGGCACCCGCCGCCCCGCACCACCAGAGTCCCCACCACCACCACCTGCACCACAACATCCCCCCGCACCTGACGGCGCACCACCAGTACGCGGGCGAGAACCACGAGGGCGCGGGCGGTGGAGGGGGAGGTCACGGGGGGATCATGGGGGCGAACCACCTGGCGGCCGGCCACCAACACCACCATCACCAGTACGCCCCGCCGACGCCCCCCTCCCAGTA
Organism: Calopteryx splendens; assembly: GCA_002093875.1. Lineage (NCBI taxonomy): Eukaryota > Metazoa > Arthropoda > Insecta > Odonata > Calopterygidae > Calopteryx > Calopteryx splendens. The sequence continues at coordinate 181,928 of LYUA01000801.1, forward strand.
CGACCACAACCCACACCACCACATCCCGCACCACATGATCCAGCACCACGTCCACGCCTCCCACCAGGAGACGGAGGGGAGCCAGACAGGGTCCCCGCAGCCCCTGGGGACCCCTCCGGTGTCCTGGCACAGCCCCGCGGCGTACTCGACGCCCTCCTGCCCGCGGGGGGGCCCGAATCCCGACGCCGTCCCCGCGGGGATGTCCGCCCCGTACGAGGGCTGGTCCCCGCAGCCCATGCAGCCCTCCATGGGACCCATGAACTCCAACTCGGGACCCGCGGGGACGCCTCCCCCGCCCTCCTCCGTGACCCCCGACTACAAGATGACCCCGGGGGGACTGGATTTCCCGGGCGGGTCCCCAACCATGATGGGCGGTGGTGGCATGTCGGCACAGCAGCCGCAGGACCTCAGTAACGGCTCCGGCCCCCAGCCCGCCATTCCCCTCTCGGGGGTCACCACCCTGCCGGGTCTCGTGGGCGGGGCGACAACGACCCTGCCGCCCCAGCACGCTTCCCCCGATTCGGGCCTCGCCGCCTCCAGCGACGGCGTCTCCAGCTCCGCGGGATCCCCGCAGCACATCCACCAGCTACAGCACCACCAACACCACCACCAACAGGGCCACGCCCACCACGTGCAGATGGGGCAGCAGGGCGGGATGCAGATGCAGGGGATCCCGCCGGAGCAGAACCCCCTCCTGCAGGTGGCCACCTCGGAGCTGCGGCAGTTGCCTCACCAGCAGCAGGGGCCACCGCAGCAGCAGCAGGGCCGGCACCCGGGGCAAGGGGATCAGCAGCAGGCGCAACAGCAGCCCAGACCCCAGCCGGTCAGGAGTCCGTACGAGTGGATGAAAAAGCCGTCGTACCAAAGCCAACCCAATCCAGGTAATTAGTTTCTCCGGCGCCCCAACGATTTCTCCTGTTGCCCACGAGAAGTTTATCCCTCTCTTGACGCATTTAAGAATTCGATAGGCATATACCATATTCAATATCCTTTCGTTTTTTATGTCTCGATTTCGAAGGTAATGTTTATTTTTTAATCATTTCACCGTCGAAGTCACCAATGATAAAAATTTCAGGTATTACACCGTAAACAAGTAAAATTCAATATACCTATTATGAAGGAATTCGTAGAATTGAGCTACAAACATGCAAAAGGATATGTGCCAAAATAGCAATTCTGATGTTCCTAAGTGATTTAATACACATTATTTCAATTTACTTTATTTCAACTTTCGCTCAGAAAATGATAACATTGAAGAGCTTAATAATAGTTCAAAAATCTTGTGTTTGTAAACCAATGGAATTACGTAGAAAATTGTCCATTTTTGTCAAATATAAATTGAGAAGCCAGCACTAAATACATTTCGAAAAATATTCTATATTGAAGCCGATTTCTAAATTATGTATCTATAACTTTTAAAAAATCATTACAACTTGCATCCATCGTGTCGCAGTCTTTTAGTCTATTAACCCATTTCTAAAACATCCGAAGATCAAATCGTAGTATTTTTTTCATGCTGGTACAACCACATAAGTAGAGGAATTCAATCCCTATCTAACCAGGGTGTCAGTTATCATGATAACTTACCATTTCGTTTCAGGCATCTCAACTTCCCTTGACTTTAAAAAGTTAAAGTAATTTCAAGAGCAAGATATAAAATCAAACTGAGTAAAAACGTTTTCGTTCATTTTTCATTTTAAAGTACTCTGGTTACTCAGGATTCATGTAACTCTCGGGGTTAATCCATTAATGCCTGCATGATTTTCCACTTGGATTGGAGAGGATGAGAATGCAGGTTTGCATGGGAAAACGGAAACCGTCGTGTTTCGCGGCGTTTCGCGTCGTGTTTCGTGGCGTTGCTCGCATATGAAACACAATCTCGACAGCATTTTCAGACGGCATCAGGTCAGGGGTTCATAACAACTGGGTTGACAGGGCCACAGATGTATTGGTGGAGTTTTAAGTCACTCATAAGGCCTTAATGACGGTTTAGCCAAAATTTCATAAAATGATCTCAATTACGTAGATTCATAATTGATATGTGGTATTCAAATTTTGATTTTACATCCCAATCACCGCTGTTTCCTGTTTCGATAGCACTTGACGCACTGTACGTAATCTCTACTTTATTTTGCTATGCACCAATCTCAAGTGGGGCGGTTTAAAAAGAATGAGATTTGAAATAAATAGTCATAGTATAGTACAGAATTCCGTCAATATTACCAACTGTGATCATGAAGTTAAAGGAGACTGCTCAAACCACAGTAAATGATTTTATTTGGCATCATTCTTCCAAAAAATTTCAGTAGTTTTCATTTCAATTTCCGCAGAGCCATATTTTTACATTTGATTTCCACGAAAACAAATGGGGAGATTTCATAGAGATTCATATGTCTGGATATCGCAGATGCCCGTCATAGCCTCCAGGCACCCTTGCCCGTTAAAGCTCCACTTTTTCACTGCCTACAATTATAATAGTTCCCAATTCAATGTTCAACAGTACCAACGTATCCAAGCAACTACCCAACTAGTACATATATAAGGTTCTTCTTTCTTATTGGTTAAGGTTGCGGTGTAATTTTACTAACGTCCGAATCCGAAGTAAGAGGTGTTACTGTTAGAGCAGCTTAGATTCGAAAATAATGATACATAATACGTACGAATTTAATCCCAAGTTACCACAGTTAATTGTTATGTCACTGTAATATTAAAAAAAAATTAACGAAAACTGGTATTGATACTTAAGTCTTTGTTTAAAAATTATGCTTACACATTTCCCGTAGAATTTCATCATTGGCTCGTAAATTATTCGTAAATGATAGTATCTACATTGACTAAGATAAATATTATTTTCAATTAGCAATGCATTTCCTAAACGCTTACCCATATACATTAACCAAATATGCAGAAAGGTTGAGGCTCGAATATTTTTCATTTTTTAATATTCTTTTTATTTCATGCAGATGCATTATTCCTGATTTCCGAGGATCATTTTCATAAAAATAACTGCGGTGTGTATAATAATGCACCACACTTTGGCACTTCATGATATTTTTAGGTTTCCGTGTCTATACCCAAGCGAAATAGTTAATCTTTACAAAAATTACGCTAGTAATAACGATGACACTGGATTGGGTGTCCGCCGGTCAATGAACACCGGGGATCGCTCTCTCAATTTCCGAGGTGCTGTCGCGCGCGTTCGCGGCGGTAACGTGCGGGCCCCGAGTGCATCTTAAATCAGTCGGTCGCCTTTCTCCATAAATTGAAACAGTCAGGTTTACCCGTTATTGAGCAGACATTTTCATTTTGCTAAGGGAAATATTTACGCTACATTATGGACTAGAAAAGTTGTAAACGAGTTATAATGAGTGGCAATAAAGTGATTAGAGCAGTTCGTTTATTGGGCTATCAAATCATTCCGTCTCTTATGAAGCCAGAAAATGAACGTTATGGTTTCTTTCTCCAAAGGTGATCAGAACTGCATGCATTTCTCCCTATTTATAAGACTCTCGAATGAGAAATATCGGCGATGGGCACAAATTCTAATATTATTAGTTCGCTTAATGCAACTCCGCACCGATTTCGAAGGGAAGCACGAAAAATCGTCGGAATGAACATCATTAGCATTAGCAATTTAGATAAACTTGGTGTACCTTGACCGTCCTACATGTTGGCGGGAATAAATGCCTGTTCAAGCACAGGTGGTGCAATTTTTATCATCTAACCTAACAAAGGATTAAGCCATCACAACTACCCCAAATGGAAGTCTTTCCTGGGCGTGCAGTTGAAAATTATGTCTTATCGCACGGTTTAATATTCCAAGGAAAGTATCTTGAAACATGATTTTAACATGAACATTTATTTTAAGTATAGCATGTTTCCCTAGAAGTTAGGGGTCACTAACGAAGGAGTTCGAGTGGCTAATAATTAGGTATTGACCGTATTTTTTGTGGAAATGATTGACATACCTTTTTTTTAAATAGGTTACCAAAACATTTGATGGACTCATATGACAACGACAAGTAAAACTACACATTCAGGCAAACATTCCGATGCAAATGGTACATTCCAACAATTTGGCAGTGACGACACACTAAAGAAGTTTATTTTTAGGACCTTATAAAGGCTTTGCTTATTCTTAAACTACGATATTTCTACGCTTAGAGATGGACTATTCTATGGCTAGAGAACCTGATGGTGAGCGAAATGTGTAATCTACCATGCACAATTATGAACTTATAAAACGAATGCTTCAAGAAGTTTTTACATGTAAATTATTGTATACCTATTACTGGTTATTGATTAGTAATCAGCAAGGCTTTCGCCTCAAACGCGCTATATTTCACCTCTAAATATTAAAATATCCTTATTTTTATCATAGTAATACTTTTCGTTCAATGGCCTTTGGAAACTGGTAAGCGTACATGAATTCAAATACATAATTGTTCATAAATAAGGTAGTTTAACAAAACAATTTCCTACCACATCTTACTAACTTAAAATACATGTCTACTTAGGTATTATGAGGCATGATGCAACTGTGTCAGAGTTTCCGAACAATCTCTGGATTAATTCTATGTCTACTTCAAGGAAATTGAATTTCATCTAATCCAAAAGCTGACTATGCCCGTGTGAATGAGTGGTTTCTTTTTAAAAGTCATTCAGCAGTCATGCCAGTCATTCAGAGCTGGTGGGTCCGCCAGGTTTGACTGGAAAGTGAGTGATTCTCCGGTTTAACTCTAGACAACTGTAGGTGAGAAATATTTCTCCGTAGTTTCTCTCCTTCCCCTACACCAAAATCTTCAATCGCAATTCTCTGAAAGAGGGATGTTGATTCAAATCAAACAATTAAGACTCTAGAGAGCGAGGAAATACGACAAGAACTGGGCGCTAAGTCCAGTTAAGCGATGCTTAGAAATTGACAAAGATAACGCCAAAGGTGATCTGTTCATCAAGTCATGTTTGCATTGTAGAACGAATCAGTACGAGTATTCGCCCCATTGCTTGGCCATCACTAGGCCACTCTTACATGATAAAATTTCAAACGGCATTCTCACCACAAATAATTTTATAGTTATGGCCGCTTTAATATCTACAGCATGCAGTGCGGAATGGTATCGCAGGTGATTGCCAATTGCCTCATAGAACGCCGTGAAAACGCAAGGAGTAGGTAGTACCTACATTCATGACGCAAATTTTTAACGGCCTCGACTACACCAAATTATCCCTTTCTGTAAGCACTACGACCAACACGTTGGTTGTTACGCTTTTTTTTGGTGTTACTCCACGAAATACGGGCCTTAATGTCTCATAAATAAAGTCGTCATTATTATTATTATTGAATAAGTTATATGAAGTACTTTATGGAGATTCCACCATTGATAGGTTTCACTGCAAAGGCAGGTAATGTTAAATAAATTGCAAATTTGCCTATGGTGTCAATTGGCAACAGGTTTAACCGCCCCTGAACAACGTCCAATTGCTGTTGATATATGAAATCCTGCAAGAGGTGGAATAACTTCTGACGAATAAATTTTTCATCCCAAATAAGTTAAAAGGGTAATTGCGTTTTGCTGCTGGTGCATTTGTAAAAAAAACTAAGAAATGCGTCGTAGTGGAAGCATCAGTACCTATTTATTGAAATTCATTATATTTTTTCTTTTGACAGTTAACATTCCAGGATAAAGTAACCTAAAATATAAATAGTTTTCGACCTCAAGTGGCATTTACATGATACGGGATACCAAGTGAAACTTTTTATTGTAATGCATAATTGTCCTTCCTTCCTTCGCGGATCCAAATGCAACCCATCCATGCTACACGAGAATACTTTCAACGTCCGCTTCCCGCAGGTTCCGTCCACTCAGAGGGGCTTACTCGAGTAAAAGGCCACCAATGTGCATTAAAATTCCGATATTGTCGACCTTGACTGATTTCGGCCTCATGCAAGATCCCGGAATCGATTGATCCCACTGCCAAAGTAAAATTAAGCAAGCGAGGAGAACTCACTCGCCCAGACTGGTAATTTGCGACATAGTAACCCGCCCCAGATATATAGGTATACGCAACTGGTAACTTTGAATATATTCACTGCTTCGACCGAGAGTAGGTTTTGATTTTTTCCCCCACCACACCCTCCCTACCAAGCACCACCATTTGGGGTCAAGTGGTGAAGCTTTCAGAAGCGCCAGGCTCGACTCGAGATTTACCTCATCGCCTCCATTGCTCATTATGCTGCAGAGATATGTGCCCAGATGAGATGGCGACGCGGTCGCAAGTAACAACGCTGGTTACTCCCTCGGTTTCGGCACAGGAATCATTGCGGAACGCCGCCCACGATTGTGTCCTGGTTGCCACAGCACCACCGCGGATCCGGAAGGTGTTCGGCCCAAGGGGGTCCTTGCTCAACATCTCGCCGGGCCCCGCGCGTCGTCGGAAAAAAACGCGACCGTGAGCGACAGAGAAGAACGGATGCCGTTATGCATTAATGTTTGACTGTTCACCAAGTGTTCGTTGGCGTCACCGTGGTTGTCTCATGGACTGCTGCCAAACAAGCCGGAAAATAAGGTGTCTCTTAACCTAAATTCGTAGACATATGCGAAAAAATTCACAGTGCAAAAATAAATCGCCTGAACCGAGACTCGAAACCGGATAGGAGCTAAAGGCCGGCTCACGAAATCGGTCAATACGATGGGTCCGCAGGTCTTACGCTGAGGTATCAAAGCAATCCGATGGAAATCGTGGGATCCGGATTCGAGTCCCTATTCAGGAGAATTATTTTTTTAATTTTTTGCCTATGTAGCGGGTGACTCCGCTTAAATTACTGTTAGTTTCTCTTAATTCGTAGATTATGACGAGTAATTTGGGGCCGGGAGTGCTTCCCAGCCAATAGTCAGGTATCAGAATTTAACGCTAGGAGATGTCTCTTTAGACGGCTGAGCTATGTGGCCCGACGTAAGCTGGTCGCTAATTCGCCAGGGACAACGCCCCTACCGATTAGTGAAAGATAGTGAAACAAGAGTCGATTGAAATATAGCATAGGAAAAAATTCTATCAAATGAGCTAAATTCAGTTAAAATAATGATAATCAACTCGAAAGTTGGTTTCACTTAGCATAGAATTACAGTCATTTTTAGGATAATTATGCGTCACGGGCTGGGTCGCGTGCACGTTATCTACAAGGTATAACATCAAGACTGAAGTACCTATGCCTAGAGCTCACCACCTATCTACACGATAAGCAATATCACTCGTTCCTTATACCAACGAATTTCCTTTTCAAATGTTATTACTTTCCAAGTTTACTCACTGAGTAGGAAGCCTGCCTATCTTTATGGAAAAACTGCTTGTTACTTCGGTAGTTAAATTAATCGAGGATTTTTTTGCTAAGAGGCGTTGTGTTCGCCAATATGCTGCGTCAAATTATGTCTTGCTCTGTTAAGTAAAATGTGTGTAATCCCAAATGTAAAATTTATCATTTGAATCGAACCTGAAAAAGAAGAACCAGGCTGAAATTTACTTCTCACGGTGTTTTTTTATCGTATTTTTTTATTCTCATCGAAATAAATGTAAATGAAGGCATGTGGCGACCACGTACTGATGTAGGAGCGACGGAAGTAGATGAGAAATGATAATAAATTACACCCAAATGAGCGAAATTATGTACTTTTTCGGAGAAGTGCAATTTTCACCCAAACTACCGAAATAACGACACCACGGTACAAGGGGGGCAACGCTAATCCGTGAAAGAAGAATTCATATGATTTTCCGCAACCACTAATTATTCGGGGATATCGCGGGAATTAGCATGATTAGAAATGTGTAATGCTCCGTGGAAAGTTGAACGCGTGTTGTCACAAAATGAAGATGGGAAAGAACACCGTTTCTTCAAGATTATCGAAGTTGCTTTAATGAAATGGCACGAGAAGCTTCTATTTCTCGTAAAAAAAAGCGTTCAAATATCTCATGTTTTCACTATTATCGATGTGCAAAACGCCATACATTCACCGTCTTTACCGCCCCGCAGCAAAAAAATGACTGATCGATTTTCAGGGTGCCGGCAACCAATTGCACACCTGTTTTTTTTCGGGTTGGGGGGGTCCCGTCCCTTTCCATCGGAGGCGAGTGATTTATTGTCGCACCCGCTGCATTCCGGCGTTTTTGGCAGTTCGAAGGAGGGGCCAAGGGAGCAATTCTTTTCGGGCAGACGTGGATGAGCGTGTGCGTACGCTTGCGAGCGCGTGCGTGAATGTGTGGACGGCGGGGTGGGTGGCAGCCACAGGATTCTTTCTTCCTCCATCGGTGACTGGCGCTGCGTTTCAATCCATTTGGACCTGAAGGATATGTGCATCAGAGAAGGCGCAGCTCTGCGATGGCCCTTGAGGAGCAACCAAGATGATATAACCATTCGTGGGCTGTGAGCAGCATCACCAGGAACCGACCCACTTCGTTCGAGCTTTCTTTTCTCACAGCAGACTCATCATGCACATCAATACGCACAATGCAGGCAATTCACAATATTCATTAAGGCATGGGAAAACAATCCATAGAAAGTATTATAGGCGCATGAAGTAAATGCCATCCTTTTCACGAGCACAACAATTCCCTGCGGATTTCGAGGAAAGGAATGATTTCTGAAAACCTCTCCATGATGTCCACATGAATAGTATGATGAGGATAGGTGTTGGAATGTGTTTAGAAGTCAATTTGAGATACAAGATAATCAATTTGAATCATCTATCTTTGGAATTAAAAAAAAAAACGGCTACGATAATGATCTTCTTTATATCATGTATATGTGTGTGTAGTATATCAATGTTGTCCACATGCAACACGATGTCGGTGCATCGACACTCTTTTGCCACACAAAATTCGCATCGCACATTCCCTGCCGGGGAGGCGCATAGGGACGAGGAGTTAATTCTATTGCCCTCCCATACCGCGGCGAAAAAGAGGGAGCTTAGGGGACCGTGCAGAGCTTGAAAGAAGAGAGGGGGGGACTCCTGCTGACAGTTGCGAGGAGGCTATGATGATGGAATGCTTCCCCAGGCGGCAGGGAAGATGATGCGAGGCTGGATTGGAGGCAGGACCTCAAAAGTGGGGGCGGTCGCGCAAACACAATAACAACCAGACACTCAGGGCGAGCACGCGTGCTCATTCTTAAAAAGGACAAGAAGGGGAGAAGGCTAAAGGAGAGAGAACAAAAACAAACACTCCCCTCGTTCCTACGCCGCGGTTTCGGGAGGATACTTTAGCGTTCCCTTTTGTTGTCTTAAAAATTTTCTAAGGAATTGTGTGTACTTACCAATTCGGTAGCTATTTTAGTCCCGGGGGGGGGGGGGGGGGGTTTGTTTGGGTTGGNGGGGCTGCTTGCTTGCGTTAGAGATATTATGTGGCAATGCAATACTCTCAGGGAAATATAATTTAAATATCCCTCCTCAGCAGCAATTAAAACTGGCTTAAAACTAAAATTTGCTTGCAGGACATTTATCCTCTGTGCGAAATTTAATGAAAATGTTATGAAATAAGTAACAGCTAGCATTCCAGTCATTGATTTTGCAATTTACAATTCGTAGTAACACAAAGCATTACTCATGATTTCTAATGAGTTTTGGAAGTGGTAATGGAAGGAATTTTAAAGAGAAATATGTTAACCGGACCAGTAATATATGGTTTCCAACTTTGTCCGGACAGGAATTAGCAGAGGAAGTAAAATCTCAAAATAAAAATTTTCTTCGAAAAAACAATTCTTAGTACGTTTAGCAATTTGAAATATCTTTGTAAGATACCATTGTTGCCTGAATTTTAGAAGATTTAGCCACTATTCTCATAAAACTATATAAATATTAACGTACATGAAAAATATTTCAAGGGGAAAACAGAATTGATGTGCTGTCCTTAACACTTTATATAATATAGTTAAATGAAAAACATTTTCCTGAGTTAACAACGCTGATATTTTGAGAAGATAGATCGGTAAAAATGTAGGTCATTAGTTAACTCCATCTTAAGGTTTTCAAGGCTCACCATTCCATATTCCACTTTTCGACATCTCGCTTGAAAGATATCTAGTTATCTATGGGTCATAATAGCATTTAAACAGATTCTATTATGCAACCGCGAAATTCTAGGTGGGTGCGAGATGTGGCAGGTAAATAAAAGTTTGAGACTTGCGACACTAATGGCGGAAAAACCAGAATTTTCATGGCATGATGGCATGGCTTCTGATTCTGGAAGGAAGTCATTTTTTTACTTCATATTTTCGTATCTGCTACATTCAATTTTTTTTGCGAAATACAAATTTTTGTGTTAGAATGGCCCTTATCATGCGTTATTGTCTGGAAAATAATAGGTAGTTTTTAGAAAAGAGCCACTTCTCAGTCGCCTCGAAGGGTTAACAGCTCCGAAATTCTCATTGAAAGTTATTTGCACTTCTTCTTTTCCATGGGTTCTCTGTGTCCTCTGCTCCCGTCACTGTGTGTATCGCCGAAAGGCTGCTTACTATAGTTCAGTTGTCGGAATCAGATAGTATGCCTATATCTTGGATCATAGATTGATAATATATCTATATCATCCATGGCACAAGGGAAGGGAAGTGAGAGGAACGAACGGTATTTTATTTAACAAACGGTACATACTGAAGCTATCGCAGTACTGCGCCGTGTTCAGCAAGTTGAGGTACACTAAGGCCAAATTTTATCAAGACCCGTTAAACTGAAGGTTAACGTTAACCTCTAGTTAAAGCCAAAAATCAGTTTTGTAATCGCTAGCTGAGTACCGACCGACAAACCGACCGTTAAAAGTTCCAGTTAACGCAATGACGGAGTTAACTGTGGTTAGCCCGGTTGTGTTCACTAACGAACAGTCTGAATTGATCATAAAATCGAATCTAAACGTGGCCTTCACTTTAAGGAAACGGTCTGAGCTAAAGCTAACGATTGAATTTAGAGAGACAACAAAACCGGACCTAATAATACTAACACCGCGTGCCGGGGCTGTTTCCAACAGTTCAGAATCCGTGCGCGTATAAATGTGTGTACGCATATTCTATAATGGTGGGCACAATGATTCTATTTAGAGCACGTCTTCAAAAATTGGGACTCGTGTGATGAAACGGGAGGAGCGTTGAAAACGGTGCGAGTTTGCGCCTGAACCAAGCGGGCGTTTACGCGTTGCCGACAGGCGCCAGTGACCCCGTGCAGCGGCGGGCCCGTCTGGTTAAGCGAGTCCTGCGGCTTTCGATTGGCCTTCCTCATCCCGCCAGGCCGAAACGGGATATTCCGGTCGGTCTCCTTGCGTTTTAATTCGCGATGGCCTCCTGCGCGATGCCCCACCACATACACACAAATGTATGCATACACATATATATATGTATATATATATATACATGTAAGTGCGAATGCTCGCAATATTTTTTCTGCCGAATCGACCTCGATTCTCAGATAAATTAGCGCCGGACGTTAAACAATGCGCACCATTTCAAATCGGCCACAAAAAATATATATTTAGATTCGAGCGCCATAATTCTTTTACATGTCCTCCTGCTGAGATCCCTTCTCGAGGTGGAATAAAAATAAAATGCCTTTTGTGTAAATCATGACTCCTTATGGCCCAACACCTAGTTTCGATAAAATATGATACTAGTATCACCGACCAAGGTTCATTAAGAATGCATAAAATTAAAATAAGGAAGTCGCAAGTGCTGCTTTTTTTCTGTTCTAACTTGATTAACACGGTCATCCGCTCACAAATTATATTCCTATAGTTTTAAATAATCAGCTAATTTCATAGTGCACTATATTCCCTTTTTAACATACGTTAATTCAAAATAAAATTTAAAAATGTTTGCTGAGCGTTTATGATTCTCAATTACTACCTAACCTTTGTCTGATCAGGAGTGACAGCGTTATCGCTAGCTATTGGAAAGGGGCGGCAATTTTTGCCCCGCCAATTGTAGTCATTGTATCACGGAGAACGCATACGATGTTATTTCGATTTAACATTCACGTGAGTGTGTAGCCATAAAATCTGAGCGATTCATGAAGTAATTAATGCCTTTCTCACCGTGAAAAGCTCATTCATTCATCAGCCAATGGCTCCATGCCTCCGGATTCCGTTTTTAACATTACAGAGATAGGTAGGTACCTCTTTAAAAAATAGAACTTAAAGAAATTTGGTTTCTGTTTCCACCTGTGAAGCGGGTGGCCCAGGATGGATAGAACTAGAAAGATGCACCTCCATAGACCATTCTTTCTATAGAAAACTGTTATTGAAGATATTGGCCATTTCAGCATGGAAATATATATTTCCACTTCCACAAACAAGTCTTTTTATCAAAATGTCACTCGTACTTTTTGGGTTCCGTCTCCATCTGTTCTTTGGTGATTTATGTCAACGGCTCAAAAATTACAGCAACCGTGAATTTATAATTGAATCATATGGATCACAACGCTAAATATTGTAAGATCGTCAAAGTAAGTCTGAAAATGAATCAGAACATAGAAAGCTTCTAGTGTTACCCTTTTCGGCAAAAATACTTTGCAACAAATGACGAACCTGACACTCGCATATGACATTCAATGTATCAAGTAACTATATGGATGTAAAAAGTGGACATTACACACTATTTTTCTCCAGTGGTGAGAGGTAATTCCAATTTATGAGACGCTTCCGTGGCTGAGAGGTCCATTCTCAACGTTGATTAAGTTCCCGGAAGATCGTTGTGTGACAAGAGGGCATCCATAACACGATGTGGGATTCTTATATTCGGGGTTAATTGTAGAACTTGTTGTCCACCAATATTTCGCTGCACTTCACCAACATAGGAATGTATGTTTACTGGAAGAACGAAGAAATCTACGTCTATATATCGTACTCTGCAATCCGCCGCGAGGGCGTGTGGCAGGGGGTGTTAGGTCACCTGCCATTATTGAAATTTATTGCCAGTAGCACTTTGCATTCTTACACATTTGGGATGCTCAAACGTGCCGTAGGTATGCATTTATTACTGTTATACTATGAAATTATGCGTGGGAAAAAGGATTCCTTACACCTTTCTGTCAATCTCTCTTCTTCTTCTTCCCGCCGTGGTCTCTCCTAGCCATGTAATTTGGAGGTAAAATGATTCCTTATATTTCAGTGATAAACTCGAATGATTTGTATCTCTCCATCAGTTTAAGGCGTGCATGTAATCCTCGTCCTTCCAGTGGCTCCCATTTAAGGCTATTCAATAATATTGTGATTGTGACGCTCTCTGTTCGTTCATGACGATTCTTCACGATACGTGTTCTAATTGTATCGAATATTGCCACAAATAAGAATACGCGCTTGGGAGGTTACCCGTGTTGATTTGAGAACCATCAGTCATCATGTCTCACGCACTCATACACCCTTTGTCGACCTAACATTATCCTTCACCCCCACTGCGCTTAATCCCCGTCCAACCCCCATCGCCTCCCCCCACCAACGGTCCCTGGAGTCACAACTGGCCGTCCACCCCTTCTCCCCCTGCTCGAAAGGAAAGCGACCACTGATCCCGTGGTGAACTTGTGAGCTTTTTGTGTGTACATGCATATATGTTGTCTGCCCCATGTTGTCTTTATGGCTTTTCCACTCCTATGTCACTCACCGCCTCTTCCGTTCTCTGCTTTCTGTTCTAGTTGAAGCTCGTTTGACGTACCCCTGCCTACTCGATGGCCAGACCACGGATTTACCCGGTAGGCGATAGTTATTATTACCTTTTCACTCATTTCTATTCTCTCTCTCTCTCTTTGGTTTTGCTGTGTTTTTGTTTTATGAAGATCGTTTTGCATCATTTTGTTTTTTTCCCTGTCTCACTGCCTGACGTATGCCTACCTATACATATACCTATATATATCGTGCATCTCATTTTAATTCACGCCTTTAGAGGGCTCTCCTTTTTTTTCGTTTGTGATATTCGTTTGGAGTCTGTCCTTCTCATCCCGAGAGGGGACGATTTCACGGGAAAGATGACGTGCTCAAATATCCCTGGAAACGACTGAGTAGTTCGGATTGGCCACTTGTTTCCGCTGGTGCGACGCCAAAGCTTTATGAAACTCCACGGGACGAGTGTCCTTCAGGACGATGATGCCCCCCCCCCCAAGCGGGGAAAAAATAAGTTTACATGGTCATTCCACTAGTAGGTTTACTACGGTAACGTGAAATCACTCTCCCACCCCAACCCCGTTGGAAATTCAAAGAATGCATGCTGAGACGACCTCGAACGGATCAACTTTAAAGAGACACGGGAAGAGTCTACGTTTCCAACTCTCCAGACGGCCTGGAAAAAAAATACCTCACGTATTTCGTTGCCAGCTCACGTAAATTTTCTAACGGTTTTTCGTGCCACTCAGTTAAATTTTCAAGCCCGATTTCCAATTCCTTGTCATTATCCAATCGCGCCGTCGCGCCTCACCCATTCCAATTCGGAAACGGCAAATATTGCAGGATTTTTGAACTTACTTTTGACATTTCTTGGAGGTTATAGTGTTGAGGCAACCAGAGTTGCCATTTCTCAATTATCATTTCCAGGCAAAATGCTTTCCTCTCTCGTGTCCCAAACACATCCTTTGCGATCATCATCAGTCATTAATTCAAGATTGGGAGTCTCAATTACCTATTACTAATTAAACATATTTTTAAATTAACCCTTGGACACCTAATACTGACAATTTTAATTTAAATGAATACCTTATGGACGAATTGCAGTTGACAAAGGGAAACTATCGCCAGCAAGAATGATCAAAAATTAAAGAATAGAAATTTTAAAAAATTAATAATATTAGCCCAAATGAGGAAAAGTGAACACCAGTAAAATATTAAATGCGCCACCTTGTTTTGGTTTTTATGTCTTTTGCCGGATTTACTATAGTGCTGGGTGAGCTCTACCCTCACCTACCAAACCGA
>LYUA01000802.1:94162-105273 GCA_002093875.1 Calopteryx splendens
CGAATACACACAAACACACACGCGCACGGTCTCGGTCTCTCGCCTTAATCCTCTACCGCCTCCACTTTTCTCATTATCGAGTTCCTCCTCCACCACCCCCTCCCTCACGTCCCTCTTCGCCCTTCCTACCGTAGCCGCCCCTTTCCCCGCCGCTGCCCTCTTCATCACGCTCTGCGCCCCTTCCCTCTACCCACATCATTCCCCCCGGCCTCATCTCAGGCATTCGCTGCAGAACTGCCAACTACCGGGAGTAAAACACCACCTCTTTTTTCGGTCCCTGATGGAAATGGCCGGAATTCGCTCGTGAGACGAGAGAGAGACCCTCTCTTTTCTTCCTTCTCGCTCTCTCTCTTTCCCTCACGTACCTAAATGATGAGAACAAGAGCACGGGGATCCCTCCACTTCCCTCACGTCGACATAGCTGACGAGATACCACTGGAGGCTTGAGAAATTTAATTGCGATGGAGACTGCGAGCGTAGAGAAGATTGCGCCTCCCGTTGAAAACGGGCCCTCTGACGGAAGAATCAGAATCGATTTCTCAACGTGTTGGTGTTATTTTTAAATCTCTGTGACAAATATTTTCTCAAAGAGCCACTCACACGATCGGATTAAAAGTTTGAACGTTGTGGAAGTGGAAATGTACAGACCAATTGAATTTGGAGAATTCCACCACAAGAAATCGGGTGCAGCGAAGGCCCGGAGTGAGAGATAAATAAATACATTTCCTGCTGAAAGGGGATTATTATTCCAAATAAACTACTGGGGAAACCACTGAACCAATGGAAAGAAAATATGTATTGCAAACAATTTTCTCGTCGAAGGAAAAGTGAAAAGGAAGAAATAAGGACAGATCTCAAAGAGAAGGCATGCATTGACTTGATGGCGTTAGCCGATGGAAGAAATGAGGGAACTGAGTCAAACCAATCTTAAGATGCATGACTAGTGATATTGAACTGCGGTCCTTAGTATTGGCTGATGTTTCAGCCATCAATTTAGAATAATACTCTCATACTCATCGTAAAAAAAGAAAAAATCAATAAAAGTAATTTAAATTAGGAGCGAATTGATATATGAGAGTTCTTGAAATCCCTTAGACATATTAATCCAGTATTTGTGTATCTATGCACATATTTATGACGATTTTTAACATTAGGAACTCAGACAAAATTTTCAGAAATACCCTTTAAACAGATTTTTAACTCATTTATCGAAAGAAGAAGGGAATGAAAATAGAATGACGGGAAACGGGAATTACGGGAAATTAAATGCTCATTTTGTTAAAAACATCAATCGTGACACGACAGTGAGCTGTACCGCTGAAAATTGAATTTTTAATTATCTCAATTTCACAGTCTACACGTAAGGTGAATACTTCATTGGTTTCCCTTATATTTAGGGAAAAGTATACACTTATGAGCGCTCGCTTTCTTCGACACTCTACCGTCATTACTTTATTATTCCATGAGGTATATCAGCAGTCTACACTGTATCAGCACTGATAATTTTTATTTAAATATAAATATTTTTACACCCTCATGCCTCGTTACAAAAGTAGCCCATTCTTTAATAATAGCAAACCTATTACCCCAAAACTCAAAGAATGTGAATTACGAAATTTCTTAAAATACTCATATCTATTTGAAGAACATTTCTATGGCAGTTTCACCTTGGGATTCGTGGTTTACACCCGTTTTCGGTAGACTACACGAGAAACGCTTTATTACTAACGTTTGACAGGCAATAAAAAAGAGTCACAACCTATACGTTGTCCACCCCCACGATTTATAGAGAAGTATTATGGCCTGTAATACTAAAAAGACTTTTTGTAAAATAAAACTAACCACCAGAGATGGACCCTCGTCCGTGATGCATTGCATATAACACCAAAAGCAATGCAACACCAATATAAATGTAATAGCTTATAATACTTTCTAGGACTATGTACGAGGCACATAGTTTGAACTTGTAGCACATTAATGCGCACATTGGCTCCATCGTGCAAAACATCACGCTCACTTTCACACCTGCAGGGAAGTGGATGCAAGGGAGGCACGTAGAGAAAAGAGCATCACATCACAACCCTTAGCGGAGTTCAAATCAGTACTACGCAATTCAGGCCATGATCGCGACGGTTAAGCGAATTTCCTAAACAAGAGCAAACTGGATAGGAGACGACCGAGGATGGGCTATAACCCCATCCTCAGCAGCATTTGTAAGCACCTATGCCTTCAGCATCCGTGACGTTCATGTCCGTAACGGCGACAGAGAGAGAGAGCAGCGTGATGACACGCAATTGGTCCAGCGTAATTGGGAGCCGGGGAGTGCCGCCGGTTATACCACCGGACGAACGGAACCGTTGGACCGGTAATGTCTCCGATCGCATGACGAGAAGCTGCGGCCGGTCGGGTGCAGCCCCCGGCGTAGATAGACAAACCATATACTTAATGGAAGTGCGAACGGGTGGAGGAAGTGCGACCAAACGACGGTTTATGTACACTCCCACACACACACTAGAATGACTGGATTGTTTTTACGTAGCACATGGCACATAGGCCTTGGAAGAACAATTAAGGATAAGTATCCCACTTCCCGTTTCGTACCACTGGTGGATTTTTTACCGCCACCGTTTCCTAATTTTTACATTTTTATTAATTGCTTTCGAAGGATACAAGAAAGAAGAGCATTAAATGCCTCAGAGAACCATTTACAGATGGGAAACTGAGGAGACGATTGACCTATCTAGACTAACGTACATGACTAATCTAAATTTTACCCTGAAATTCGCAGGGGGTGTTAGTTCACCCGCCATAGATGTCATTCAACATTTATGGTAATCCACATCATTTCACTTTCACACGTGTTTCCTATTGTTGTGGTGACTAATAGTGCGAAAGTGAAAAGGTATTCTGATAAGAATCGATTCGGAAGTCAATTTATCCGAACTTCCCGTCGTGAACTCGCCTACCAACTTAACACGGAGCAAAAGGTATTCCTTCTGCGTCAGAGGTAAGCTCCTACCGCTCTAACTGTTTAAGTCGTGCATGCAATCTTCGTGTCTCCGGTGGCTCCCAACCAAGGCTATCCAATTACAGTGAGACGTTCCCTGTAAGTTCATTACGGTTCTTCACGAAACGGGGTGCTTTCCTCTATAAACTATTCAATTCCAAGAATATGCCCTCCTATGCAGGGTCCCAAATGCTAGAAGCGTACTCAAGACGAGATATAACCAACGCGAAATACCACTCTCCTAACTTTTTTATTTGAATGTTTTCCCACTTTGCGTTTGATGAACCAAAGTTTTTTCAATGATCCACCGTAAATGCACTGCACAACGTGTTTACCTCATGATAGATATGATGTTCGAGTGACTCCTAGGTATGTTACTTTGCTAACTATTTTCATGTCCACCCCGAGTCTGCAGGTGCAAGGGTGAACATTTTTTTGGCTTTCTTTTCCAAAAAATTCATTAGTTCACATTAAAACAAATTAATTGGAGACTCCTCTCCTAATACCAAGCTAGAATTGCCGAGATTAATAGAAGATGCCTTATAGCCGGATTTATTACTTATATCTCGGTGGATGATTGTATCGTTGGCGAATAATTTGATAGTGATAGAAATTTTACGACTAATACTATTGATGCAAATGATATGGTCGTCGTGTCGACAATCGTAGACAAATTACGCACTCTCATAGTGACAGACAATGAAATTCCATAAAATGAAAGAAGGATATCTCTTAATATTATACCTATTTATAGCCCTCGAAATCCTTTCTTATTACGAAAAATTCGCATTATCTATATACAAAATGTGAATAATAGATACGTCGAATTAGCGTGAGCAAGCAAGCACGTACCCTTCTCATAGACATTTACGATGACGAGGAATATTCCACGCAGTGAAAATAATGTAATCTGTAAACTAGTAGAGGAGCGAGATTTCAATAGCAAAATTCAAAAAGGCCCCTTCGAAGAACTTAGAGAATCTATTTGGCGCGATGGTTTTTGCGTAATTTTTCCCACACTGAGATTTAAGTCATATTTTACGTAAGAAATAACTTTTAAAGGGACTTCTGGTTCCATTTGTGAGTTAGCAGGATAATAGATAATGAGATTATATCAATAGTGTCAATGGTAAGTTGAATTTATTACTATTTCAAACTCAGTAGGAACAGCACCTACACCCGGATTCTCTCCTCTCATGTGTATCTGTCTTAACGTTTTACAAGCATTCATTTTTCTAGAAAAAATATCTCTGTTGTTATTCTGACATAAATTAGTGAATAGAGAACCATACTAATAACGTCGCAGAGACAGGTCGCTACCTTGAGATGAGGAGTACAACATCTGAGAATTACTCAGGAGGGTTATCTCTCGGGACGACTCATACTGCTGCTGTGCTGCGCGGTGAACCAAGCTCCGCCGAGCGTTCCCGCGTACCACTCACCATACCCCGGGGGATGGCTAGCCTTGCACTTTGAACTCTTAACATCGTATATAAACGCTAGCCATCCAGCGGATAGGGCACTAATCTGCATCTTCTGAGTCGGGGCGGATCGATCTGTTCGGGTTCGTCGCTATCTTGCGGCGACCCAAAGTAGAACACCACGACCGTGGTGCGGCCTCGTATAGTGAACCAAGAGTCAGGAAGGATCGTCCGATCGGGTTCGTCGCTATAACTGCGCCGACCGTCGCTGACGACCACTGAGATCGGGCCACGGCGTCGAGGCTACTGCTCTTCTCTGGCAGGGGACCCATCTTGGGAGGGACACATTAAGTAAGAGTATCTTTTGTGCGACACTAAGTTCAGTATATTATTCTCGAGCCAACCTGCGCGTATAATTTATTCCTTCCTAGCACCCCTATGTCCCTTACGACACTAAGTCGAGTTAATTATCTGCTCACTCCTTCAATGGTACAGCAAAAATTCTTTCTAACAGCAATTATAGTACACAGGAAGCAACAGAATACAGAAATGCCTAAAAGAAAGGGTAGTTGCTCCTTAAATTCAGAACATTTTATTATTACAGAGAGGGCGAAAAGATTTTTACGTTAAATTATTTCCTTATAATAAAGAAACTGAATCATAAACAATTTAAATAGTGAACTCGAAATTGTCATTTACTATTAATAAGGTACACCGAATGGGCTGTAGCCATTAGCTTTCTTAATAACCCTACGCGCTGCAAAAAAATGTAATAAAATCCTTATAAAATATTCTTCAGATGATTCTGGACGACATTTTAGAAAATCTAGAATCTCAGTAATTAGCCGCAGAGTCAATGCTTGGTAACCTTATCCAAGCAACCTGCCCATTTGGCGTCTCATGAATAGTGATGAGTGCTTTTAAAAAGTGGTCGCATAATATTATTCAAATAGCCATCCCGTCTGGATTCCACAGCTTTCACAGAGCTGATTTCGTATTCAAATAAGACCCCTAATTTCCTTCTAAAAATCAAGAACGTCTAATTATGCACTAAATAAACTTAGAAGATGGTATCTCACCATTCCAAACCGTAAAATATTTACCACAAGAAAATATCTCTAGGTTTGAGGGGACAAAGAAGGTTGATCAAGGTCTTCCTGGTAATCGATAATACAATAATAAGACCATTAAAAAAAGGTCACGTTAATCCCAAACAGTGCAAGTTCACATCAACTTGTGAAAATTTTAGTAGAACCATAACTGTACTACTACTACTAAATGTTTACCTCGTATCGCGTTCAGGGGGCTCGTTCATTCCCATAAAAGCCAGCTCTGTACGGCATTCGAGTAAACGATCGCAGCAAGGGCCGCATAAAATATAAGGATTCACATCTGCACTATTGCAGTCATTGTCCCAGTAAAAGCAATAAACCTAAAGGGTTAAAGCATTCTTCGACCCAAAAGTTTCTCTAGGCGATCAACAGTAACTATTGTAGAAATGTAAAAGAATACCCAGCAGAATAAAGATTTGGGTAAGTCGATGCTGAAAGTACCTAGGAGGGACCATAAAAAAGTAGATGGGATCACAAAGAGACGGTTATGAAGGGACTTCATAGCACTGTCTTCCACCTAATCCTTGAAATACGACCGCAATTTCTCCGCCGTATCACTCCCAAACACTTTAGCCCGCCAACTTCCAGGCTTTCTAATTCGACCCGATAGTGGAGTGTTTTGATTCATTCCCAAGGCAATTATACTCCATTAATTATATATACACTCGCGTCCTTTACAATTACGGAGATAAGCTCGCTTGACTTACGCACCCGTAAATGATGGCGGAAGAGACAAAAATCAAAATGAAAGTGGTCCGGCGGTGGGCGGACAAAGGGGGGAAAACATATTTGTTAATTACACATATACATACCTATATTTATTTTTTATTGAATAAATAAAACGGAGAAACGCGAGGTAATCTCTCGGGTAGCAACTTATTATGCTCTCAACACATGTAAAACCCGATTAATAATCCTTCGCCATTCAAAGAAAGCGAAGGAGGAAGAACAAACCGGAGGGAAGGAGGAAGAGGGAAGGGAAAGAAAAGGGGAGGGAGGACGACGCGATTCATTCTCATTATCTCCCTTACCACCCTCTTTCCCTCTCGCCGCAAACCCTTTAATTTCTTCGCCGTTCCTCACGTCCCTGCAGGCCGGAAAAGGAATTGCTTGTGTTGTCGAGAGAGCAGGAGAGAGAACGTGAGAAGGAAAGTCGAGATGTGGGTAGGGAAAGACACAGGAGGGAGGCAAGCAACGCATGCCTCGGCATATATTCAGGGAAGTTCCAGGCGCCTCTCTCGCGTTTTGAATTTCAAATCACACGCACCTTCCAGGGAGAGCGGAGGGGAGACGGAAGGGCGTGGAGGGAAAAGAGAGAAAAGGGCGGGGTGAGGGAAAGGGCAACAGGCCTCCCCGCTATACCACAAGGGGACGACGGGAGTGAGAGGTTGGTGGATGGGTAATCCTGGAAGCGAGGGGATTTTTCTTCTGGCTCGCGGGGGAGGAAGGGGTGGCGGAGAAGGTAGGGTGGCGAGGAGAGGCGGGGGTGGGAGGAGGAGCGAACAAGAGAAAAGGAAGTGGATGTAGAGGGAGGGGACGCGGTGGGGATTGGGGGGGGAGAGGTTGGAGAAAACTGGGACGGAGACAAATGCCAGTGAGGGATGAACAAGGGGATGACCTATTGCGCGCGTGCCATCCAGGGGTGGCCGTGCGATGCTCTTATTCGAAAAGCGCGATGTAAACTGAATGTCACAGGAATGACGAAGCATGCCGATGGGCGACTTCGAATTTCATTTCGCATTTACTTTTGACGACATTTTTTTACGTTCGCTGTATTTCAACCACCACCAGAACCTCTAGGTTCGTCGATGCGACTATATTCTCGATTTAGCCACTCCGTAACCCCATCAGCTCCAGGTCGGAAGGCGACAGTGAAAACGGAATTAGTATCGCAATATTGCACAGTTAACCAACGCAGCCAGTCGTAACGCGTTCTATACATTTGGCATATAACGAAGGTTTTTTCAAAGACCGATCGTCTCCACGACGAAGAATATTTATATACAAATTTAATTTGGACTATTCCGTATTTCAATAAAGGATATAATGGTATACCACAGCCTTATTTTTACCACTATTGCGTCATTGACAGGTGGAACAGTAATGATTAGCTTCGTGTAAGTCTGGAAATGTGATAGGGGAAGGGAACGTGAGGGTGAGGAACGATTGGTCGACATCATTACTGGCGGAAGGGCAAATGCGATTGGCGTGGGGACGTGGGGAAGTGCGAAGGTGAGAGGCCATTGCTCTGCGGGTCAAGCAGAAGCAGGGAGACGGCAATCAAATGGGAGCGAAAACGTTTTGTTTTGAACCGGCACGAAAGCTTAACTTCAACCAGAGACTATACTTCTAGTGGGCGACAGAAATTAATAACCAAGAAGATTCAGACGCTATATGGTGATTATTACACCACCGTATGTCAGTATCCGTGCTATGATATCTGAGTGCGTGGATTTAAAAAAAAATCAAAGTTAAATCAACGATCAATACAGTCACGTGAACACGTGTATCGACTTAATTCAACTTTTACCGGGAGAACTTACGACAGAGTTTAATTTTCTTATGAAACATTCATTTAGGTACGATCTGAAGAATATTTGAGATTTTATGAAGAATTGAAATTGATTCTGTTCCAAACCTCAAGATTTTTTTGCGGGTCTCATTCCAATCGGTAGCGTATGAAAATGTTTGTCCCTGTAATGAAATTACTTGAGTTTTAATTTGTTTTGACTGTAGCACTTTTGACTAACGTGATATACGCAGACCTATGTTTGCGTATATCACGTTAGTGATCACGTTATCACCCCATTGCTGCACCATATGTACCTGGGTGTGAGAATTACAGAGCTGTAATGCCAAAGGGGCCTAAACGTCCGGGAAAAAAATTCTTAAAACAAATAGCCATCAACGTTCCGTCACAATAACCATGTGGAAGTTTGAATTAGACTGATTTCAACAGATACTTTGCAAGCCGTGAAGCTTATAAATGCGACTTACAATATCGTTCTACCTTAACTGACATTCTCACATTTCTCACGACACCAAGGACGTTTATTTGGCGCCCCTTCCTCAAACCCAATTCAAAGAGCAAGCGGCGGTGAGGAGTAGGGAAGTAGAAAAGATGTAAAGGAGGACAGATAAGGGCAATACACCGATGTACTATCATTTTCGGAAACACTCCCGACTATTAAAGCCGAGCAAACCGAATAAAAGTCTACTTTATGCGCAGCACTTGAGACGCGATTTCGGTACGGTTTTCTAAAATATCAAAGGTAGTTTTTAGTCTCTCTTACAAAACTTACGCATGAATGCGCCGCAGAGAGAGAAATTCACTTTAGAGACTGGCTTCAAATGGGTCCAGCAAAAATTTCGCCATCGCGAAAGCAGTATTTTTTTAAGTAGCTCATTGAACTGCGTTATTATAATCAATGAAAAACAACCAAAAGGAGATTAAATCTACCAGGGCAGAGATTTTCCACGGCGACTCAGTGCACATTCCAAAAATCTATTGCATAGTGCATTAAAAGGTAAAATGACCTTAAGCCCCTTAGTATGACCTTAAGTCACTAAAATTATATCGCCAAAAATATGAACTATACTTATTTCGACTGGCAAGCAAGGAGCCACCTTCAGGGCGGACTGATTGGCACGGTTTATGGTACGTACTTTACGAAACCCCTTTTAGTCTGGCGCAAAAAATCAGTAAAAAAAAAGAATTGTACAACTTTCTTGTAACTTATCCCTTGAGTAACTATTTGCATACAGTATTCCTCTACTTCTCGCCCACCATGGATAGAGTCAATGGGAGATGATATGATGAAGACATATTTTAATGTACTAAAATTTGTGCTCCCCTTGTAAAACTTTTTAGGATCCGCCACTGACTGGGACGAACAGATAATTTTTTAAGAAGAATTTAATAATGACGTAGCCGAGTGTTGAGGAACCAACGTGTTAAGGTCAGTGTAATAATTTTATGCAGAAATCAACCTTCGGGTTGATAACTGTGATTTTTGGCCCTTCTCCTTTTATTTATATATGTAGTTATAATTACATCCAACTGCGTGGCCAAAATCTTAGTTCTTCGGACTATCAATGAAATTATCGCCTAAACTGTAATAAAGTTCGCTACACTAAAAGGAAAAGTGATGCGGCGATAATGGTTGCCTGACCTGCGGTTTCCCAAAAGCCATAACTACA
Source organism: Calopteryx splendens (assembly GCA_002093875.1). Lineage (NCBI taxonomy): Eukaryota > Metazoa > Arthropoda > Insecta > Odonata > Calopterygidae > Calopteryx > Calopteryx splendens. The sequence continues at coordinate 103,903 of LYUA01000802.1, forward strand.
GCTCGAGAGAAGCTGAAGGTGCCCATAGGCGTCACTCGGAATCGTACCCCGGCCCTCCGGTTAGAAGCACAGTACCACCGGACCATCACGACCCTAGTTTTTACTATCTATATTATATAACGAAAGGAGTTATTTTCCGTTTGAAGGAACAATGATTCTGATAATAATTCATCCATAAGAGAGAAACCTTGAACTAGTCACGACATTAGCTGTCTACAGTCACAGTAATTGAACGCAAACAAGTGAGTGTAAACTTTGATTTCCCGGCGAAAGAATGTTCTATCCTAATTAATGTCACAACCGATCATTATGCTATCAAAACTTATTCCGAGCGAAACACTGTGAACAGTAATGCACTAACTTTCAATCACATAGGTCACAGGTTTTAAGTTCCTCTACAGGGATCAGTACAGTGACAAACCCAGTGGTTAGAAAACAGGATAGTGCCAAAAGTTGCTTTTCGCTATAACAGATACTCAATGGACAGCGGAAGGAAGAACAATGAATGCAGGAGACAGCGCGACTGATAAAACTACGGTCATTTGCTTCCTGATCGAGTGGAGTGAATCCGAGGCACACCACTTCATTTCCTTCTCGTCTTCCTTTACACTATACGCTTACAGATAAAAACAGGAATCCCCAGGCACATCGTTGCTCATAATGCAGCAACAAAAAAGGCGCTAGTAATGTCTAATATTAGTAGAAAACGGCCGACGCTAGCAAACGCGATATTTTTCTCCTGATGGATGGATATTCAAAGAACTAAATATTAACGAAAGACTTACCCATGAATCTAACGAATTAAATGCGCCATGCGAAGAAAATGATATGATGGGTATGTCAACAAAATAATATGAATTAATTTAACTCTACCTTCTAAGATTAAAATTTTAAATTGGGCACGAAATATACCACCGAAAATAACAGGTTTCAAGGAAAGGCAACAATAAAACTTTTCTCGACGAGTTCAAGAGCTAAAAATACCCATTGTAACGCTGCGTCACAGGCTGTTAGTTCTGAATTAATTATCTGAGATATTTTTTCTCTTGTTTCCATCTTAGATTTAGAAAACTTTGTTTACGATGCATTCGCACGGCATTTAAATTAAAAGTTAATGGGTGTATTCCATAAAGCTAACAATAAATGATTGAAAAAAATGTCACAACTACTGGAAATCAGACCACACGAAACTTAAATCACGACAATAAAACTAAAAATATAGACACCAAACAAAGGAATTTCATGAAATGTAAGCTTTATCGCAGTTTTTCCATAAATGTGTTATTGAGCGAATTAATAAATATTTCAGTAGAGAAGACATGATTAATATATATATATATATATATATATATATATATATATATATATATA
>LYUA01000803.1:104641-118435 GCA_002093875.1 Calopteryx splendens
CATCAAAGTGTAAGAAAAGTAACCAGGGTTATTTCTGCAAATGGGGTTGAAATCCATCGTAATTTTTCTAGAATTGTATGCTATTTTTTTCCGTCAAGAAAAAAATAGTTTCCGTTTTCCGTTTTTCCTGTGTACTTATCAGCAACAGAAACGTATTCGCTGGTATTTATAAACTTGTGATGGTGTTGCCATGCAACATTGGTAGCTAAAATGGAGTACTAATTATACGAGCTGAAAATTAGTTTTTTTTCCATTTTTTATGTGAGAGACAACTTCGAAATTTCTGTCGCAGAGAAGTGATTATGATACTTATATGGTTTCAACAGCGAAAAAAATTGTGTACCTTATGAATGTATAACGCTGCTTTGATCTTTTGGAAACTGGAGAGTCTCGAAAAATAAGAGAAGTTAAAGCTGGTATCATTTCGAAACAATGTAAAAAAAATTCTAACGGATACTCTTTTAACTTGATACAATTCTTTCAGAAACGCTTCCTATGATGGGTCAGGAATTCCTCCAGCATATTATTTTCAAAAGAAATTTTTTTTTAATTTTACCACGTTCATAGCTTACCTACGTACCAGGTTAGTGAATAAATAAATATCTTTGAGAGAACTGCTTTTTTTCTGTTGTATCCCATGACTGGTTACGCGGGTAAAATATTTTTTCAGTGTTTTGCTCGTTTCGTCCGTCGATTCCCCATGTATTTTTGCGAGGAGTAATGGAGTGTGTTATAAATTTTATCCCTTAAAATTTAACTACCGCACTTCTAATTCATATTTTCATTATACTTTGTACAGTTTCACCAAATATTCGTGCATTGTTATAAACTTAGGTAGTCTACTCATGGAAAACGTGATTTTTTTCCCCATTATATTCCGTGGGTCTCCCATAAAAGTATTTTGATCCAGTGTTCCGTATCGCGTTCAGCGAAATAACCAAAAACCCCGGAGCAGCGAATGAAAATTTGAGCACATTAATGCAAATATTGTAATAATTCGAATTTCCCTCCAGCTTGCGGTTCGTGTCCTGAATTCGGAGCACGTAGACGTAGGGGGGGGTACCGTGGGCGCTCGCGAGTTAACTTAGCGGTTGGCGAAATCCGCAAAGTGACGAATGCGCTTGCTTACATTAACCGATCCCTCCTTCGTGTGAAGTCAGTGAGAGAGGGATGGAGATATGTGCAGCGCAATGGTTCTCGGGTGCGGGTCGTGTGCGCGAAAACGCCACGCCACGGCAGTCAAAAGGCCGGGGCCAGTGGACGGTGGCCAGTTTGCTCCCCCAGAGCCCCATCGCTCGCATGCCTCCCCCCCTCGAAAAACCCCCTTCTCCGCCCTCCCTCCCTATTATCACACGTGCGTGGTACGAGCAGACCCGCTCTTGTGTGTGTTGCCACGGGATACTTTCGCGTGGACAAGGGGGCACGGAAGCGTGCTCGCCTCATCCCTTTCGCCCAAACTTGTTTCTGCCGCGGAGGTAACTCGCTTGAGTGGCGCGGGAGCTTGTACGAGGTGGGATGATAGGGAAGTGGGGATTGGGATGGATTCCGTGGGTCTCACGTCTCGCATCGCTCATTTCATCGTCCGCCGTCTAGTGCATTGGAACGGCGTCATGATGCGAATGCTTACAAGGGACTGAAAACATACTAGTTGGACGGATTGAAAAGTCAAACAGTGAAACATGGAAGATAGAGGCTTCATCCATTTGTCTGAAAATGTAATTCATGCATGGTAAATAGAGTACTATGATGGTTCCTCATTTGTTTTGGATTATAGTTAGAAAAAAAAGATGAAGAATATGATAACCAATAAACCTTCTAGTAGTCTAACGAGCAATATTATAGATTCTTATTGTCCTATACATTTAATGTAATGAAAAAAATGATCATGCACGACATGTTTGTGGGTCAATTTTTTAACATGGTTTTTTAATTATAGACAGGATTTATAACAGTGGCTATAGATAATAATTTCACTCTTCCTGTATTATCAAACACTTCTGCACTACGCAAACGTCTTTTTCCCCAATACTTTACCTTCTTCAGCTCCTCATTGCTTCAGTCAGATACATAACCTTGAAAAAGTACTCTTCTCATTCTCCAGTTGTCACGTTTATCTACTTTCATTCTTCATTCTTCAATCTCATTCATCGGCATCTCAGTGCCTCTGAGTATCTATCTCTTTCATCCTCTCTTTTTCCCTCTTCTTGGGATTTACACCATCATCCTCTCTTTTCAAGAACTTATCTAACACCTCATCGTTTGTCTTCCTCTCTTCTTATCTTATTCTTCCAGCTTTCTTCTCGCTTACATTTTAAAAGTCCTCAATCTACACTTACCTACCTTCAAATACCATGGGTGCGATCACGGATTTTCATCGCGACATCGTAGCTATCGTTACATGCTAATCTAAAAGTAGCTAAAAAAAATCCGCAGTCGTAATTGATGTTCTTACAGCCCAACTCCAATGGTTCCACGCAGTACCACGAAACTCGTTGAACTTTGGTTTTCTTGGCATTCATGTTTATGAACGCGTTCTTTATCCATCAAAGTAGTAACGATATCGTTTGCGGTTTATGGAAACCTGTAGTTGCGCCCAAGATTTTATTTTGGTTGCCAATACCATTGATATGCATATCCGGTGTAAATGCACTTAAATCTCATTATTATTTATTCAGCTTGCAATTGCTTTTATCACTAACATAAATGGAAACAAAAACTGCGATTTCTTTTTATTTTCACGGGTAATGCGTTGACAATGGAGCTCTAAAACTGAATTATGAAGAGAACTTTTTTTGTATTGAAAGAGAAATGCTACTTTTCGTAGAAAACAGCAGCATTCTTGGAAATAAATAATGATTTCATTTAAACGCAATTATTTTCACGGTAGTTAGCATTGTTCAATAAATGTAACAGAAATGGAATTGGAAACTGGAAACTTTATATTACAGGATAATTAAGAAGATTAAATGTACCTACTTTGAAAATTGAAAGCAAGATCAAGTAGGAACTTAAATAAGATATGTTCTCCGTTTAAAAAAATATCACTGAACAAATTTAATGAGTGTGCCGTGAAATACAGATACAGGAATTGAAGGAAAAAATACTAGGTAATACCCAAAGAGGGAAAAAGAGTGGAATACCTTATGCAGATATTGAGAAAAATGTGGTAGCGGTTACTTATTAATGAAGAAACTATCCTTGAAGGTAATGGATTGGCGGATTCAGTAAGTATGCCTTTGGTTTTATTTCATCTAATGTTGGTGACGCGAGGGGTTTACATTGCAGTGGGTCCCCCCCCAACTGTGTATTATTAGCATCACTCAAACTACCGACGGCGCTCAAAAATGTTGAGTTTCGTGTGCGCTTCATGACCCGTTCCGGAGACGGGGATCGGGAATGAAGGAAGAGGATATGCAATAAAACCTCTTAGAGCGCTCAATCTCATAAAAAAATCTAAATGTAGATAAGCCCAAAGGAAAAAAATAAAGCGATGCATACGCTTCAAAAGCACTGCAGCACTTAATGATGTTTGTTTAGTTTGAGATTTCGTACAGCGTGCAAGGTACGCCATCGAATATAAATGTAGAAGATTGTTCAAGCGGCAAACTGAAGTCATCGAGCACTGTTTTCGCAAACCGTAACTTCTATTTCCCATTCATCCCCTCGATTTTTGAGTTGATGTCGAGAATGGAAATTCCGGACCCTCCACGAAACTTGGTCGTTTCCAGCCTGCTCGCTCCATGTGAAGTAAGATGATCGAATCACAGCACCGAGCGGTGAAATGCGATTACGACTGGCTGCTTTTAGGTGACCCGTCAAAGTTGATGCAGGACAAAAGAGTCAAGTTTACGCCCTATTTATATTCGTTTTTTGCATGCATTAAAGTAGTGAAGCGTTGGCGTGCTTCTAAAGTAAATAATTCACTCGTGCCCTAGACTTAATAGGACAAAGTGTTAAAGAAAATACTCCTTCCGCTCAGTTGAATGCCGATCAATCTATCCGCAAAATGGTTGCAAAAGAAACATTTTTCAGCGTAAACATAAAGATGGATTAGGATATGTTTTTTTGCTATATTTGAGTGATAACCAAATTAAAATATATATCATCACACTCTTGTATCAGTTGGACTTATTGGTTATTATTATACTAGTTGGACATAAATACAAGACTGTTTTTACACAAACTGAGACAGATATTTGTTAATACATACCTATATGTAAGAGTTTCTTTCAATATTTATTCTATTATAAAATAAATCTATCTAGTATACCCGGAGGGGTTTGACTTTTTACCATGTCCTTTACTTGTGGATATTCCACGTGCACCTAGTGATTATGGGACTTTCAGGGGGCTTATGACAATCAATTAATGTTGACATTAACACATTTCATTTCAAACTATTATTTGTTATTATTATTTATCACATTAACTTTTTTATATTTATTATACGATTGGCAAACGAAGAAACGCTGAACATTACGAAAGAGATGACAATAAATATACCCCAAATAATTATATATGTATATATCTTTTTTAATGTTCAAGAAAAACCGTGGCACAATTGAGCACACGGTGCCTTGGTGCCTGAGGTTTTATTGGAATCAAAGAAACTTCATATAATTTTTTTGTTTGCTTGTTAATCGTATAATAAATATATTATTTTGATTTAGATTGCTTGATTTCAGATTTAGTCTGGTATATTTTCCTGTGAATCTGTGAATTTTTTCGAAAGTTATTGGAAAATTGAAGAGAAAAAAATATTAAGCCACGTCTGTTAGCGAACCGGGATCCATTCATCTTTGATGGAATCCCGGTGGGAATTGTGCTCGGATCGGCATGCGATGAGTAAGTCGGAATCAGTTTTACTAATTAGATTTCAATTTTGGCCGAGGAGGGAACACAAGCTTTATCAATCTGCAAAGATGAGATTCCAACAGTAAATTCCTAGGATCCCAAGCTTTGCATTCCAGTGCGAGAAACCGCAAAGCCCAAGCTTCCTGGCAACTAGGTATCCGCAAACATGCGCCTGTTTAATCGTGTCTCAAGAGTGTAATAAAAGTAATTGTGTTCGATTATTTTAAGTACTATAAGAATATCCCTGGAGTAAAAAGGAATGCGGAGATTTTTTGTTCATCTCCATCTGAGGTGAGATAACGCTCAATCATGCGGCGCAATTACCGATTGTTGCTAAATTTGCGGATGAATAAACATGTGGAGCATTATAAGGCGACTCAGTACTCTCAGTCGAGAATCCACTATTTAAGTGAACAACTAATGAGGTAATAATTCTTTATGATTCACTATATATGTAAACTGAAGTTCGGAATATTAGAGTTCCACTTATCGAAAAAAAATTAAGATAAAATAATTCATATTTTAATGAAATATCCATGCAAATATGTCATAATTTTATTAGTAATTAAAATTGAAATTGGTTTGATGAATCTATTCATATACAATAAAAGCATATAAACAATCGCGAAATAGAAACAAACTTTAGTTGAAGGATGATATAAAGAGAATAACTACTTAATATTTATTTTCTCGTATTTTACCTACAAGTATTTATTGATGAATTATATTATGAAGTATTTATAATAAGTTCGTGTGCATAGAAGTTGAGAATGATTATTTCATATTTTAATACTACTCTCAAGTAGGCACGCATAATTAAGTTTTAGCGTGCCAAAGAAGGCGGTCTAACTTTAAGATACTCACTTTGAAAAAAATTTAATTGAAAGGCCGGTCTGGTTTCAAGGTTTTAACGTTATTTTTTAGGGCTTAAAGGGTAGTCAAAGGCTCTGAAGTAGTGTTGGTCGAGAAAATCAATTTTTCCGTACCGCGTTTACTGCAAGCAAAAAGGTTGTCTATCCTTGTGAGCATCGTACACACAATATATTTTTGAAATTGGCTAATATTTAATCCTTCCGCCTCGCCCCTGAAGCTTAAAACATTAAAAACTTAAGGCGAAATTTACGATAACCTTGCGTTTATTTGACTGGAAATTTCAAGCATCAGAGTATTCACTATAAAAAGACTATGCACTATATACATTATAAGATACCCTAATTTTTCTAAGTTAAATAAAAAATATATTGACAATACAATTTTATTCCACCTTTCCGATTGCAAAAGAATGGTAAAAAATGGCTGCCGGCACAGTTTCCCTTTCGTCTACTGCGATACTATGCCCAAATATGTACAGTATTGTACCAACCAAAGGGAAAAATCATTTTCTTAATTTAAATATTACTGTGAAGTTTGGATCCATCCTTCCACGTCACAATACTGTAAACAATCCCATATAAGCGCTGGATGTAAGAAATTAAGGAGATATTTTACCAATATTTTTGGAGCTCTTCACCTAATTTTCCATCGATAAGTCGCTCAAGCATATGTAAGTGGTCTTCTGCGGCCCTTATCCTCCCGCTATTTAATACTAGCTCTGTACTAGTTTACTCTGAACTCGGCTCAGATCTGACCACATGGAGGTCACTGCTAATTGAGTTCGACCTGTGCCCTACCCTGCCAACCATCCTAGGGGTACGCCATTGTCAATTTTGTACACACTATGTCGTGATGTTCAATAAAATTTAGGATTATTTGCCCGGTATCAAATGCAGTATTTTAATAAATCATCTCTTCTGTTTTGGCCCTTGAAAATAATGACAAAAAATAATGACCAGCATAGACCAGGAATTTTCGTAACTGAATTATAATGCACATTTATCAAAATTGTAACAAGGTGACGGCTTAATATCCTAACGCTGCAGGCGGTGCTTTATTAATTGGGTGATTTGGCTGATGTGGCCTCAGACCTCCAGGGCCTGAGTTAGAATACCTCCGTGGTAGAATTTTTCAAAGGTTTCCCTATTTCTACCTGGGTGCTGTGCAGAATGCTTCAAGTGAATTACTCCATCCATCGGTGAGCCCCTTTTACAAAGAGTTGCCAAATGCCGATTCCGGTTTTCCGTTCACTCCTCCATTCCCTGAAAATCCCACCTCTTCCAAATTGACCACCTATCATTCATAATTGTCGGTCGCCTGAAGGCCCTAATTTCCCAACGGTCGCTTCTCCTGATAGCTAGTATCACTGTTTCATAATTCGATAATGTTTCCGTTATAACTTAAAGAGCTTAGATCTGCTCGTTTAAAAAATATTCTCTTCAGGTAAAACCTTAATAAATGGTAAAAGTTTTAATAATTTTTTTTGATGGTCCTCAAAGTCACCATCAGAAGCGTGTAGATATGTATCACTGCTGTTTTATTTTTTTTCATTTAAGGCTACGGGACGCTTTATTATGGTAATTAATGTCGCTATTTATAGCTTTGTTTCAATTTGCCCCCAGAAAGCAGATATTCCAAGCGCCATACCACTCGCGACACCCGCTTCCAAGGTCTAGCTCGAATGTTGAAGATGGTCACGCCATCCAAGGTCGTGAGAGGTGAGGAGGAAGCAAGGCGGTCATAGTAGCTTCCTCAGTTGCGCTTTAACGCGATTCCATTCACTTTGAATGAAATATTTACGAAGCATGGGAGCACCTCCGCTTGGAATTATTTTCCAATCCCTTATCCCCACCTCTCCCTCCGCTTTCAATATCCTCCCTTCCAGCCCACCCCTTTTTCTCCTCCCTCTCCCCCCCACACCCCGTCCTACCCGACCCACCCACCCTTCTACATGTGCACGCTCTTCCCCTCCCCTCTCTCCCTTCCCTCCTCCCCTCGATATCTCCCGGCAGTGATTCTCGTCACGCGTGGATCTCATAATGTTCTCTCTCTCTCTCTCTCCCCCGCCACGTGCCCGCCGAGGCGCCGCATCTCACACTGCGGACGGGAGATGGCGCGCAAAGGGGATGGGGAGGAAGGGGAGAGGGTGGCTGGGGTTTATTGGAGGGGGAGGAGGCGCGGCTGGCCCTCCTCGCAAGGGAAGACGAAAGGGGCAGAGGAGCACGAGGTGGTCCGGATCGCGAGGGACGCTTGGGGGGGGTTTCAGTGTGAGGGGTAATATGCTTCAACAGTTATTTTTTTAAGTCGAAAATCAAAGCATGCTGTTCTCATAAATACGACTTGGCTATTCTCGAGCGCAAATAATTTGATTAATATGTTGAGCGTATAAATTCAAATAACTGTCGCCAGATCACGGTCACTCATAAGTGGCTGAGGCAACTAAAGATTCGACTTAGGCACGTCAACTGAAATGAGTATGGCATGAATACTTATAATGGACTATCTTGTATCTAAATAAACTTAACATTATTGGGAAATAAAAAAATACTAGCGCAAAATTCGTGTATTCGACTTGAATTTGACAGAGAACTTTGAATTCGTTGAACGCGTTTTCATCTTATTTAGAGTTAATAACCGCAGTAAACCATTAAGATTCCATTGCGACACTTAAAAGTCCGCAATTTTGAGAAATAATCAGCCATACTTTGCAACATAGCCCTGGCTGAATTTACGGCATGGGTGGAATAGGAGCCGTTTGTGGAGTTAAAACTATCAATCGGTATAATTTCTATTACATAGTTACTTATTTCTATTATTAGACTGCTTCAATATATATATCAAATTTGAGTGCTTACAAATTTTTAAGTCCAATTTTCTAATTGATAGACATTGAACCCAAATGACTAAATGAATGCCAGCTGTGGTCTCACAAGGGTTTTTTCACCTAGGGTCCACCTGTTTCCGTATCCGTTTATAGTGGTTTAGGGTTATGCGGGACGGGAAAAACCTCCGTATTCGAGTCTAGGAAAATAAAAATTTGTGTCTCCCCACACACGGCAAGTTTGGGAAGTTACGAACTTTAATTTCAAATTTCTATTACGTCTTCTATTTTCTATTCTCTGTCACCCACCAGGTTGAAAATCCAAATTCTTAACTAAGGAATGACATTACTTCCTTTTTATATGGGCATTGTCTACACTGTTTGGGTGGACGATTCATTAGTGCAACTAAGGACGTTACACAACCAAGCTTGTAAATATTGCGATCAGAATATAAAAATGCAACAAAAGTTCACATTTTTTTGGTCATTTGAATTTCATTTGAATTTGAAGTCATGATTGCAGATTGTGTAAGGAGAATATTTACCTTTTCGGTTTTTGCCCGTTGGGTTGGGTTTTAATTGAGTGACGATCAGGCCCTGAAGTCGGAAAATTAGGTAGGAAATGCATACTTAATGGAGGCATGTTAGTCCAGTGGGCGCTGGGCTACTAGCCAAACGGCCCGGGATCGATTCCAGGCGACGCCTCTTGACACCCTCAGCTTCAACAAAACTGAGTGATCTTTTGGGTACCAGGTAATCCTGGGAAATCGCGTGTGTGAATTTCACACGCCGTTTGACTTGATGTTGGGTGAGCTCTACCCTCACCTATCAAACCAACCTTCGGGTTGATAAATGTGGTATATTCTCATTTAAGGCCGTGTTACTTGTTGTACGTTTTCATCATTACCTCTTTGAGCTATTGATGACATGGTTTGGCTGCACTTTTTGTGATCAATCGCCCGAATGGTCTCCACCAGCAGCAGCCAAGCTTGGCAGCGGGGTTGTCTTTTATATCGCTTGGTTAAGTTCATTCTGCTCCCTTTCCATTGGGCCAAAGTCTTATCGAAGTATGCGATGAACCAAAAGTTTTTCGACATGAAAAGGAAGAAGAATGGTTGTGGGTCGAATAAATCTTTTTAAACTGCACCTCTTCTTCCAAAATCCATCCTTTGAATATGCTCACGTCCTGAATTTTCTCAGCATAATGCTTTGAAAACTTTTTTTTATGAAGAAACAGGGATAGGACGTTCTTCTACGGAGTACATAATTGACTAATTTTAATCATCAGCGATTTTGAATTTGTAATGAATTTTCTTTCTAAAAAGAGCAGTTTATCAATAGTTAATTATTTTTACGCATGTAAATATTCCCATGATCCTTGAGGCGTAAAATTAAAAAAACTTGATCTCAGCTATTAGATTATCCCCTTTCGGAATTTGCCCGTAATATTACGCGGAAAGCATTTAACCCAAAAAAACATTGTAAAAATCTGTAAAAAAATCTGTAAACTTTATTTGCTTTAAGTATGCGCTCTCAAAAGCAAGCATTTTATCCGTGGTTTTCTAAGAAGAGCTTAGTGATCATCATGAGCTGTCGGTACTGGCAGTTTTTTACCTGGAAACAGGTGTACACAAACAAGGAATTATCGAATAGCGAGTATATTTAATGTCTATTACCTACTCTTCTGAGAGTAAAATAATAAGCACCGGCAATTACGGACAATTCAAACTTAGGCTCATTATTTCTGACGAAAACGACTATTACATTCGCTATTATAACTTTAGCCTTCTGAATCTTTTATGTATTCCAAAATTGACATTTATCACTAAAATTGTAAGTAGAAAGATATATTAGCCTCATTTTTTCCTATCGTTCATTAATTTTAATTGTCTACAAAAAACAATCTTTCATATAATTCAGTGCCCCATTCTTGAGATTAATTTTAAACCACCTTCAATGAAATAATATACTGGCATGATGAGATTCAAAAATAAAACCTAAAAATGGATGAATAATGTTTCAACTGCCATTGGTTTTGTTATTACAGCAATTAATGGAAGGTTATATTTCAAATCTTAGTTACCAGGAATAAAGGAATATAAAGAACACAAGCGTATATGAGAACAGTTCATCTCATTTATACATTTTCAGATTTAGTTTATAATTATAGCATGTAAAAACAAAATTCCTGGACTATAATTATATTTTATAGCCAATTCACTTTAAATAAGTATCATGTTTTTTTTAACCTTCCTCGCTTAATTTTAACTCTTTACCACGAACTTGCGATAAGCGATCGCTGCATATGGCTAGTTTACAGCGGAGCAAAAATCGCAAAATCGATATCCACTGGAAGTTTTTTTTTCCATTCTTTTATTTTTTCCTTTTGACAAGTGGGCAAACGTTTCATTGCTTTAAGTTTAGTAAGTCGTTCATTCTTTAAAATTTTAATCTTAATTGGGAATTTAAAAAAAAGTAATTAAATATCTGTCTTTATCAGTAGAAAATCGTCATTTTAGAATATTAAAATGCTATTTGCATCATATAATATATGTGTTTTAGACCGAGTTAATAATTATTTCATAATATTAATTTAATTGTTTAAAGAAACAGAGAAATTCTGATCACGAATAAGATAAGTACAAGGGAAATGGGTCTAGTATAGAATCTATTAAGTGAGAAAAGTTTGAAATTACAAAAGATATTGGAAATAATGCCATTACGCAAAACGGTATTAACGATACGATATATTAAGATTTACAGTATATTAAGCACTAAACGTATTAGTGCCAACATGAAGCTTCTCCAAAACATGATGAGCCATGAGAGACAAAAAATTACGCAGTTAGGGCTAGCAACGCAACTTAGAAACATAAACACATAATTGTGCAAGTACAAGTCAAGAAACAATTGGTAGAGTAATTAAGGTGCTTGTGAAGACATTGTACATTACTCACCTACTTATAGAGTGTATTTTTTGACTGAGACAGTAAGTCAGTACTTGTGATTTACTGTTAGTTCACATCACTCTACACGATTTACAATGATGACCGTAAGGAAGAACCGAGTTGAACGTTGATCGTTCGAAACAGAATTATGCCTTTTTTATTGACGACATTGTAAAATCAAGGCGATAGAACTTAAGTTGCTGCGGATAAAATACGCGTTCATCAATTTCCATTGAAAAAAATAAAACTTTACATTTCCATCTACATGGTACCCTGCAAGCAGCTATTAACGTTTAATACCACGCCCGGCGGGTAAGGTGATTTACGAATACGAATGTGATTTACTGAGTTAGAAATCTTCGGCATCTTCGCCAAAAAACCTCTGCATTTTGAACTTAAAGATCACATACACCTACAATATCAGGGTGCACAAAAGAAGAGTGACAGGGTCCCAAATGTTCTTACTTTACATTAATGAGATAGGTTCACACTTAAGCGGCATCTTATATTACTTACCAAAGGTACTGTAACTTACTTTAATACCCTTAACGCCGTTCCATTTAGGGAGAGATAATGCAATAAAAAGCCGTAATTTGACGTTAATTCAGGGGTTATACTCCCTTTCACTAATTTTACCCACTCTAACATACAACAAGGGGCCGATGCTGGTGACAGCCTAGTCTCTTGCGATTTTGGCGATATTTCATGAGGATGCGAGGATTAATCAAAGCTTCAAATATTTGCAATATTGCACCTTTACACGAGAAAAAAGGCATTACATGCGAAATATTCGAAGTCAAATTAAGTGACTTTGGAATAGTAAATTGCTCTGGATACATTCTTAACTTTAGCCTTTCGTTGATCACATGTATTAGGAGAATATTCAGGTCTGAGATAAAGTAAAATTATAATGAAAACGTCTTGCATCAGAACATTTTAAAAGTTGATATCTACAAATACTTGGGGTTAATTTGAAGGTCTAGCAAGTTACTTGTTAGGAAAGCAATAGATCTCATTAGAGTGATATGTTGTTCCTTGTTGCTCATATACACAAGTCAACAAAACTAATTCTGCAGGGTGGATTAGAATCCGCACATACCGTCCTCCACCAACGACTATCTAAAAGTTAAACGCAATCTGCCTCAGAGTTGATATAAAATAATTTTGAGCAGATGTAATATTTTTTCTTTATTTTTTTGCATTTCGTTTGACCGGATAATGTAGCAACACAACAAGAACAGCACGCATTTTCGTGGACAGGGTATTAATTATGTGAATGGATATTGACGAAGAACAAAAAGGGAAAGTTGTGTATGATGGCTACATTTGCGTATTAAATATTTGAATATGATTTATTCTGAAATATATAAAGACTCACTTCGTTACTCATAAAAACATTAGCCCTTTTAGACATGCCTTTTCATCTATTTATTAACCTCCGTGGCACTTCACATAATTGCAGCAAAATCGGACTTGAGGGCACCTATTTGATCTAGACCTAAGTGATTCGTTTATGCCATTTGTGAAAAATCAATTACTATAAACCCAGTAATGGAGGTAATTTTGTGCAATTTTTCAATAATTTGAGCTTATTATTTTTCGCTCGATGGGCTAGGTAGAAAATAAATCAACAACACAGGAAATTTTGCTGAGGTGACTGCGATCAATAGCATGAAACCATCAGGGTGAAAGAAAGTAGCCTCGCATGTTATAAGCCGACAGGAAACTATTTGGACTGATTTAAAGCCTTCAAAAAATATCCTTTGGATTTTCTGGATCTGATTTGGGTTTAATTTTTTTCGTGGCAGATTTTCAACTTCTATTTTTAAATCAGTCCATCTAACTGAAAGCGTATTGAGAGTTTAATGAAAAATTTTACAATGCTCAGTTTTTTATACGTGATTATTAAGCATTCTTTCGATCTGATTTTATTAGGGTATACTCGTTAATGGGATGGACCTACTATGTTTATTGTCTCTGTGACTTAATCATCCCAGGCTGCAAACAGAGGGAACTAGGTGAATCGAATAATCTAGTAAGTTTACTCTATAGTAAGGAGGAAGTGTATACACGGATTCTAGCGTTCACCATATTTTCAGAGATGATTTTCAGGAGGTTTTTGCTGTGGTGGCAATGAAAAAAATCATTTAATCTTTCCATGAATTTCATGCTTATATGATGGCTGAAGATGAGAACATATCGTTTAGAACTTTGAAGAAAAAAGCATAGTTCCTGTATCGTCAGCAGCGAAAAAGTGATAGAAATAGCAAAGGAAGCAAAGAATTCTCATATCGCGAA
>LYUA01000803.1:270252-281419 GCA_002093875.1 Calopteryx splendens
AAAGCCATGTGGCCGTAAATTCATGGCTTCATCTGGAAACCTAGTTCATCGTTCCCGTAGTATGATAATATCTAAAAAAGCTATTAATAAAATTTTATTTAATTTAATGAAAGCTATAAACATTATACAAAGCTGGTTTCGATCTATTTGAAGCAAATGCATGCCAACATTTTACAAGTTACCACATTAAATCAGTTCACTTGGATTAAATATTACTTCTTAATCCTTAGTTTTCATTGAAGTGCGTTACGATTATTTTGTCCATATTTTCTCTGGCATAAAATTGCGCATTCCGAAAGAACTACTTTAATTCTTCGGACACAGTATTCAAAAGTGAATACATATTCTGTTATAAGAATACATGCTTGTTAAGATGCTATTATGAAAATGCATTAAGGTTATTCGTCAACAATCACATAGTTGAACAAGTTAGAAAAAAAATTATTGAAGATTGATTATTATATGAAATTTGTAATTAACATTCAAACATTTTACAAGCTTATATAATCTACGTAAGTGTGAAAAAATCATGAAAATAGGTAATTGAAGGAGAATATGAGTGAAATTTTTAATCCACCTAAACACATTTTCAATATTTTTGATTTTACATTAAACTTGGGGATTTTTTTTTTAATTTGTTGGTTCCCGGAAAAAAATTGCTTTTAGAAAAGTTATTTAGTTATCTATTCATTAATGATCACTCTCATACCTCCTCAGTAGGATTAGATCAATAACCCTTCTACCAAATATCTGAAAAACACCCAAATTCATTTGCAATACTGATGATTGAATTATGCTAGCCCCACTTCATACAGGATTTCCCTTAAAGGGAAATTAAAGGCTGGGAAAAAAGACTTTCCCCAGTATCTAAGCATTGGATGAGAGATATAAATTATTAGACAGAACAATAGATTCTTGTTTGTTTCCCTCAGTCAATTTTCTATCTCTTGTGAAATAAGGTTAAATGCGTTTATATTACAGGTGATCTTACATTTCATTGCAATTTCAATGTTTTCCATTTGATTTTTCCTTTCAGAGCGATTTGTAAGTGCAGTCATTAGATCCGGAAATACACAAATACGGCCTTTGACTCATGAGCACTAGCTGAATACAGGAAAAAAGCGTAAGTAGATACATAATTTTTAATCTACTTCTTCTATTCATGGATTTTTCAATTTTAATGCAGAATGATAACCAGAACCTAAAACTAAAACTTCATTACATAGTTTTTAAATTTACAGCTATGTACATTCAGATTCAATTAATTAATAATCTCCCAGGACCAACTTTTTATGATGACTTTTTGATTTTCATTCGTTGCGGAAATGAAATAATCCTCCACCCTGAGGAAAGTGATCTTTATTTTCATTTTTTCCCAGTTTTGGCACCACATAATATTTTGAAATTTAAAATAGAATTAAACTATCTATTGAGCCCACTAATAAAGGGGTCTCTCTTCCTCAGTCTAATTGTCCACGCTGCTCTCCCCACTTTCAAATACCATGACTACGTTCGTCCAAAAAAATTAGGGATATCTCCTTCCTCCTCATTCCATTTGTTTTTACGCCACAGTAACCGAGCGGATTATCGTCGATGGAATGCACGAAAATTTCAAAGTAATTCAAACTGTTTAGTGAGAAAGGATTTGTAGGTGGTGAAAAAACTAATCAAGGACGGAGAGAAGCTCGTAGTAGACGACTTCAGATAACCTTCTAGCCAAGATAGCAGTCAACGATTTCAACGCCTCATCCAAAGGACGGTTTTCTGCACTTATAAAGCGATCTCCAATTCTCACTTCAAAGTTTCGGGATGCCATCATACTCCAATTCCATCAAAATAGATCTAGGTTTTTTTTCGTGGAGCTTGAATTGAGCCTCCAAATAAAAGAGAACGCTTCAAATATTAGATTCCCTTCCGCTTCGTAACCAGTCACAAGCGAGTCTTTCCAAGCAGATATACCTACCCCACGATCTACTTACCCGATTGGCCACCCCTCCAAAGCTTTCTTCATTTTCTTCGCATTATTTCCAATCGGTCGCATTTATAAAGCCTCTTAGACAATTTTACCACCTCTTTCTGTTTTCATTTCCTTAGTTATTTGCCCACTTATGCATCTCAGCTTAATTCTCTTTGTCTTCCTTTATATTTTTTCCCTCCCGCCTTTCCTCCCGCCAGAATTCTTTTTCCCTCGTGTATTACCAACCTTGACCTCAAAAATTTAACTGAGCTTCCTGATTTGAAAGCCTTTAGAATTGTAGGGAAATCAGTGTCTATGGACTCCGCTTTTTTCTTTTCTGTCTATAGCCATTGAACGGAGAAATTGGTGACCATTCTTGATAAAATATAAATGTACTTCTTTAAGGTATCTTGTCGATGTTAACAATGGTCTATGCGTAGAAGATAGGCCAGTCACTAGAAGATTAGACAATTTTCTCAATAAGTAAAATACCCTTAGTCCTCAGGGGTAGCCAAGTGTTAAGACAAGGACAGATATTCCTTTTATATATGTGTATGTAGTGTGCGATGAAAGACCAGTGTTAAAAATCTGTTTTTGTAACAAATTATACCCATAGAATAATTAATCCCAATTATTAATTAACTCAAAAGTGAAAGAAATTAATTTGATTTCCACTTATCCCCCAGAGAAAGCATTTAGAAGGATGTGTTCATTGAAATGGATGTGCTTCCCCGAGAATGTATGCTCAAATTCATAAAAATAAATAAACAGTAATGCATGGAAATATTCAAATAAAGATTTTAAACCCATTTTGCGGGAACTGATATTTCTTCTCCCAACGGCAACACATCTGTTTATGACACCGGATGTTAAGAGAGCAGAAATACCAGCCATTCGCTGACTGAGCCACTGAGGGTTTGGCAAATCCAGATGGGTCCCTTCGACCAGGTCTCAAACTGTTAGGTGGGAATGATTAAATGAAGGCTTCTACGAAATGATTTGGACAATGAAGGTCATTTTGGGTTCTCTTCCCCGATGATAGATCAACGTGAAAGAGAACCCGAAGGACCTTCACTGTCTATTATTAGGGGAGTAAGTTCACCCAACAGTTAACTTTCTGCAATGATTTATTATAGTTCAAGACAGAGCTATAAGCTTCTCTTGGTGGAATTTTTCTATCGTGATGGCCACAAGGAAATAAAATGACAGTGTTGTTTCTTTATGCTCATCACGATCCATTATAGGTTTCAAAAAACTGTAATATGTATTATAATTATGTAATGATATACCTTATTATATGAATCAATAACAACACTGGAATGAAAACTTCTAACGATTAGCAATGGGAGTAGCGTGTTTATGCAGAATTATTTGCTCTTATTATTATACGACCTATTTGCCTTGACAGAGAGTCTTAGAGTCCAATTTTTACCAATTCTTGTTGCCTAGATAATAATCAATTAATGAACCTCACATCTGTAAATAAACTAGACATTTTTATGATGGGAGATAGTAAGAACTCTCTCAGTTGAACTTAGTTGATGAGGCCCGAACGAAATCTCAGCAGAATAAATGGGAACGGGGGAACAAGAATAAGATTTTTCGCGACATTTAACGGACACTCATTTTTTTCCCTCGTTTCAGTCAGCGAACGCTCAATAGAATCAGAGCACTGGGTCCTGTTTCCTTCAAGAAAGTTCCACCTTATTTTAACGACTGAGTATAAAATGGAAGAGTCGTCCCTCGCTGGGAAAAGGGAAACGTTATAATACAACTGTAATAACTTCCTTGAGAATACCTTTTTCGAAGCGTCTTTAATGAATGTGAAAATTGGCTAGATGGGTTCTTAAGTGAATTATATTTGAAGAGCATTATGGCGGAAATTGGGAAAGGAAAGAAATGGTACGTTTTGTTATAATAATTAAGCAACAGGCATATGCGAAAAATTCACATTGCAAAAATCATTCCTCTGAACCGTGACTCGAACCCGAATCCCTCGATTTCCGGACGAGTGCTTCAGCCAGTTAAGCAACCCAGGCGTCCTCTTGCACTGTGGATTTTTGAGAGCTTTAATATTTTATCTTATCGATCTTTAATCTTTAAAGCTTTTTCGCAGTTCTTTAAGCATTAGATAGTTTTATGAAATATGGATGAAAGTGTTTATGTGTATATATGTATATTTATATAAGTTTTTATCAGCGTAAATTCTTACCACATTACCTCACCGTAATAAATTTTACCGAATGTTTACGCAAAAAATAATCAAACATTAGGTATATATATATACAACTAGATATCCTAACCTCTTTCTGGCTTAATTCCATACTACCTTTCCTTCCATAATTTTAAAATGTTACAATTGCAATGATTTACGGTCCCCATTTCTGTTATGATAAAGCATCATAACATCAAAAACGAGACAATAGCAACAAAAATCTCTCGTATTACAAAATATATTCTGCACGGTTACATACGAATCGTAAATTTTCTTCATTGGATGCTTGATGCAACGTTACAAGTCTTGTTAAAGTGTATTCTTAGGAGATAAAAGTATTATAACTATGGAATTTTAGACTTGCATAACACACATAAGAGCAAATTTTCATACTCACCAATTTCAAATCAATATAGTTTTGTGAAATGCGATGCCCTTTAAAAATCAATTTTCGGTCCATTGACTGCTAATCCACAGCTTAAACTCTCTTACCATTGAATTACCTAGATACAGTGGGCGTAACAGCTTCTCTCATGCGTATTTTATTACAGCACATATTCGTGACCTCAAGACCCAATTTAAGAGGAGATTGAGAAGAACGGCTCATTAAATACGCTCGAGCAAATTCTTTACGTGAGCTGAATTATTGTATTTAGTAAAGGGCTCTACGCGAAGTACATTCGAGTCCAATTAGACCCAGAAAATCCTCGGAAAGGAAGGAAGTACTGCTGATGTTCCTTTCCTTCATTTCGCTCCAGTTATCTGCCGCTACTCGAAGGAGCAATTACGTAGACCAAGCATTATTTTCCGAGTCTGGTTTTATTCATCGTGATCGTGCGTAGTGGTAGCCAATGAAAGCGTCTGGCGGGAAGAAATCGCGACCTAGCACCACATTCTAATTATTTCAGCAATATTTGGTATCTCCATTAGATAAATGACTCGACAAATTTTGAATTTAATTTTTATTGCAGCGAGTTTTCGTGTGTTCATTTTATGACTTTAATAGAAGAAAAGTCTACTTCACATAAAATCAAAGTTATATCATAAAAGGAAAGAAATGATCTGTTAATCAACGTCTGTGGAAATTAAAATTATAAAGTAAATCCCAAGTAGATAAACCACTACGAATAAAGAGCGTTAAAACCTATAGATAAATCCTGACCGTCAGGAAATTGATGTTATAGAAAACGTTGTACCACATTCAGAGTAACAGTTCAAACCTCAAAGATAAAAATATAAGAAAACATGAATTTTTACGGCCATAATAGCGAAAGCAAAATTTATATAGTTATTAAAATAGGTATGCAATGGTATTACTTTAAATCTATAACTAGAGAATAATTTCAATAAGTTTCATTCCGCTCTCAACGTAAAATTATGACATTCACTCTTACCCTTTCACCTATGATTTTTTTTCCAGACATGGATATCCCATGCTTCCTCAATCTGAGTGATCCTTACGGATATTGAGTTTAGATATCCTCAAAATTTTTAATTTTAATTATTGTCACTCCTTACTTGTAATTCAAATAAATTTACTAATGTCGGGAAATGTTTGCTCTTTTGGGTACTTACTTTCTTAACACTTGATTAAAGTTGGAAAAAAAGTAAACGTTTATATGAAAGACAGTAAACGAAGCATGCCCCATACCCCCCAGACTTGAATACCATTCTCCCTTCGTCATTTTCACCCATCACCCTCTCAAATTCTCTCCTCTCTCGTTTTCTCGCCTTTTCTATACGTGTACTATATCGCCCCGTAACATTCCTCTCTCCAACCCCCTCCCCCCCCCACCCGCCTTCTTTCCCGACCGCGGCCACCGGGGGATGGTGAAGCGGCAGGCCGCTCTTTCCTTTTCTTTTACGGCGTGGGGGCGGGCGGGGGACATGAGCGAAGAGAAAGCAAGAAACTAACCCCCGTCTCCCTTCTCCATCCTCCCGCCCCTCCTGCCACCTTCCCCCGAATCCTCCCTAGGCGCAAAGGGAGGGTTCTCTTCCCTCTTCCATCTCTCCTGGGTAAAATTGAGGCGTTTTTTGGGAGTGTGGTGCGCGCGCGGGGGAGAGCTCACGCCATGGGGTTCGCGTGAGTGAGCGGGAGGGGAGAGGTGGGCCCGCTCGCTCGTTGTTAAGGTAATGCCGAAAAGGGGTCCCGAACTTATCCGTCCCCCTGGGTCCTTCAAAAAGGATAGCTTTGGCTCGGAATGCGTGCGGGAGAGGGTTACTTTAAAGCTACCCATTTCCTTCTCTCTGTTGCTCACTCTTCGTGTCTCTCCACCTCCTTCTTTATGTGTCTCCCCACATTCCTCTCTCGTCGCTCGACCTGTCGAAGTTCGGTAGCAGAGTGGCCGCCCCCTCTCCCCCTCCCCTCCCCGTGCCGACCGAAAAATCAGAGGGGCTCAGTTGTGTGGGGGCAGATAGTGTGTGGGCCGCCATGCTGGAGAAAGGCCGCCATTTATCTGCTTTTGACATGTGAATGGAATTTGTCCCGGGACAAAATAAACCGCCGTCCGATGAGTATTCATTAGGTTGATTGAAATCGTTACTGGCACAAGGATTTTAAATATTTACGTAGGCTAACGATGCGTGCCGCAAAGTTCTACATTTCCGCTATGTGAACAAACCACAGCGTCGTCATGACTAAGTGTTAATACAAAAAAATTAGGGTATCAATCTCAATCCCAGGATTGCGATTCAAAGGTTTCGTCATTAGGCAACGAGGGTTAAACTGGCACGACAATTTGTGATGTGATCCCGCTACATCATCCTCTCTGACGTTTTGCAAGAGAATAACGGATTGCCTGTCTAATCTTCACGCTTATTTTTTATGCGCGCACAATGCTTATAGATTACAATGACTCTGCCGTGTACTATCTATCGCGATAAATTATGGAGAATCTGAACGCACTGGCATAAAAAATAACGTCATTTTTTTGCCAAACACAATGTAATATTAGATTGGAAAGGTGCTGGAATAGAAAAGATATTTTATTTATGTTGAAAAAGGTCTGATAGCACGCTAAATAATATTTTTTTAAATTAAAACTATGCATGAAGAGGAGAACAGATAGGAGAGCCGAAAGTTAATCAGTATCAAACCAACTCTAGAGTTTAATATTATAAAAGTCAAAATGTAAGTCATATGTGTTTATCTTTTAATTTAAATATGAAATTTATTTCAGATTTAATGCCATTCATACTTTCAATGATGTGTTTTTCGAAAGTCTTCGAAAGATTTAAATTTCTCCTATGGAAATGAAATTTCACATGGATAAGTGAAATCCATCTATTTCAGTTCTATGATAGATGGTTACTTATAATAATGAAGAATTTCTGTACAAATTTCCACAAAGTACTTGCCTTTATGAAACTTTAAACCAATCCCTTTTTGTTTGGAAAAGAAAGAACTCAAAGGAAACCGCAATCATTTAATATATATCACGTAATAAAATATAGATAATCAATTGCATCAATTTAGAAGCATTGAATTCTCGGACCAACACAAAAGTTTGTGGTCCCACTCTCAAATTTAAAAGTTTTCTGCTTTATTATTTTTTTTCTTGACTGGGGTATTTGTTGTTAGGAATGGCTGCCTTTGTTGGAGAAAATAAAATTAAGTTGTAAAATTAATAAATTGCATGAATTGCTCCACTGTAATTACATTACTGTAAAGTATTTGACATGCTAGATTAATAGCATTAACTTGTTTTAAGTGGATAAAAATGATTTCACTGATGTGACAGCTGATTTCATATGTTAAGAATTTTTCGACGTTAATAATGAAGCTCCAGATAATAAATAAAGTAACCTATTATTTAAATACAATAGAATGTAATGGAGGATTGCTATGCCCCAATTACCGGATTGATAACTTATGATAATTGAAAGGCACCGTGCTTAAAAATGTTTTTTTATTCGCAATAAAGATCAGTATTATTTTGTATCGTTAATCATTCCCATTGTTCAAGATACAATAACCGCGCCTTTCGTTCACACTTGTATACCTTCTAGCAGATGGCATACTCATGTGTAGCAATTCAACAAAAATAGATTTTGGGAGGAAGCTTGGGCTGAAAAAATTAAGAGATCCATTTGACTGATTCCTATTCTTCGTCTTATCTTCTAAGTATTCCGAGTTCGTATTCTTTTAAAGAGATACATTAGTTGTGAGACTTTCCACGAAAATAAGATCCATTTTCAAATTCTATCAAAATCTTGTTCACTCTTTTTTTAAGCATAAGTAGCTTACCGATTACAGGTGGAGATCTCGATCGATCCCTAAAAATCATTACGCATCTCCGTGGAATACTGAACCACTTCTAGAAAACGAGCGCCTCATTTCCTTCTTCAGCTCCTCATTCCTTTCTGCATCATTTCCTCTTAAGCTCATCCCACTTTCCGCCGCCTTTAATGCCATCCAAAATGCCTTTTTATGCCCCTTCTCCGCTTACGTAGCATTTCCCTGAACGGCTTCCTCTTCCCTCCAAGTGCCTCTTTATCCAACACTTCTTCGTTTGCCTTCCTCTCTCTGTTATTTCCTCAACCCCTCTCCATATGTGAATAATCTTTAATATCTCCTATCTGGGTTCATCTCCTTTTCTCTAATGCCAGTCTTAAAAATTATACGACGTTAGTCCAGCATCAATTTGTTATCCTTTCACCAAAAATTTTCTTATGATTTTGAGACAGTATTGCTTCGTGAATGCCTTGTTTGCCAACCGTGTTCGTCAGCTTATTTACATACTAATATCTCCATTTTGGTTCAGAACACTACTCAAATATGTTAATTATATAACCATCTCTATTTCATGTTTTCCTACTTTAACATTTCCTGTTTGACACTTTCCTGTTTGACAGCGCATTCCCACCTCTTGACTATTGCATTAATTTGTTTTTATTATGAACCGTTTTCGTCAAAATTCGTATCAACATTATCCTGTGCGCTTAAGAACCACTGAGGCTGAAAACTATAGCTCTGCCATCTTCAATGTCGGTTCATATAAAGGTTATGGGGTCTACTCCTCGAGTCTTCTCCAATATTTCGCAATACGTTTTTATGGACAAGTACTTTTAATACAAATGAAAAAAAAATTAAAAATATGTTCACCACTTTTGTCCACTTATTCGAACAAAATAAAACTACAAAATAATCTTTGGATAAATAGACACTCCCTTCTTTAATCGCTCCATTTATCTCAATACAGTTATTGCGTCTAGTGCCATCAATAATTAAGTTATTTATTTCATCCATGAAATGCGGGTTCTATGGTGGGTTAATAGTTAAACGCAAATTCGCTTATCTCATTAAAAGCATCTTTTCTTAATCCATCTAATTTTAGTGGAGTGGGATTGAACTACCTCCATCAATCTTTTATTCAGCCGATTATTATAAGTTACTCTTCCGACGTAAAAAAAATGATATTAATGTTATGGCAATCCGTTATTCCTATACTTTAGGTGACTTTGGCTTTTATAGTACATAATTCATCTAAGATATCACGACAAATCTTGAATTCCGATACGAGTCTCCTAGGCGTGTCGCCCGGATTAGGGGCTGCGGGTGGGGATGCGTTTTCTTTCGTTCGTTATGCTACGCCAGCGTTGGTATCGTATCCAATGTCACCCAGACTGTTTGCATACCACTCAAAGATCTTCCGTTATATTATATTCTCACCACTTTTTACGTAGTATTTACAAAGCACTACTTCTCCTCTACTTGAGGAACATTGCTTCTGCACCTGGCAGCGCAAAGGTGTACTTACTCTTTTTCCATTTCATCGATAGTTCTCCCCAAAATAAGGTCAGTGATTTTTTAATTTATAAAATATAAGACATTGCTGCGTTAGACATAAATAGCATTTATTATTTATCATTGTTATCGTATTATTTTTTCTTTTACTAATTTATCAAAATCTAATTTTTATAAAGTATTTATATAGTATTATTATTCTTCCCCTTAACATCCTGCTTTCCATGCAACGTTTAAAACCAACGTTTAAAATTTTCTCACGGTTTCCTTAAGGTTACTAGGTTGCTAGGACGCAGCTCAAAGATGACTCAATTGACAGTAAGGAAGCACTTTGTGCATTTTTTAAAGTGAAGCATGGAATAAACGAGGAGAATATGGAAGCTAATTGAGTAAAATATGACTCCCATATATCTAATCTTGTTTCTGTATTCATGCAAATGAAATAAATTTATATCATAAAATTAAGTAATCGAAAGAGCCGAAGGATGAAAAAGTAAAGTAGGTGAGGAAAGGATTGGATAAAGTGCTAGTAGAGGCGAACATCATGCAAACAGTAACTACAGTCATTGCTAGTGTCCGATTTGAAACTACAATGAAATGTACCCTTCACGTCTATTAAATAGACAAACGGGAAGAATTCTATAATATGGATCAGAAATTTCGCGCAAACTAGACTAAATTGATAAAAACAGCACAAAAGAAACATTCCAGAACTGGTCTCCTAGCAGGCTAGCAGTTTCTTGGTTAAATGTTTTGTTTGGAGAGATTTTGCCGGAAGAGGGAGAAAATTTAGGTGGGGGGGAATCATGGTCAAAGTTCGGAGCGGGAAGATGGAGGTTTTAGGGCGAGTGAGCACACCAGTCTTGTCCCTCAGCACAATGCAAAGTGTTTACTTCCTTCCTTCGGAGCGCCACGCTCACGAAATGTAGGTCGCCCGAGGAAGACGTATCGACACTTTTTCGCAATTGTATTTTTTTCGGAGGGGATAACGTCTTGGTCACCAAGAGATCCCCCCCCCCAGATACACTGCCCCTGGCTACGCATCTCCTTTCCGTCCCTCGTTGACCACAACCGTGCTTCGGAAGAAAGATTCATGATTTGACCGGGCGGAATGCGTTTTCTTACGCGGTGGACGAATGGGAAACGCGAAAAAAACTCACGTTTATGTTCCTGCCGGGCTCCTCCTCGACTAGCTGCCGCGCGATGTCCTTGCATGCGTGCCTGGCGCCCGGCGGGACCTTCCCGTCGT
>LYUA01000803.1:345466-355707 GCA_002093875.1 Calopteryx splendens
GTCCTTGTCATCAATTCTCTCCTCTTCGTAAAGTTTTCCACCTTCATTGCGATTCTTCTTCTAATATCCCTACCATATTGCCCACCTTCGTATAAAACACTGTCTAACCTGATAACTAATTCCTTTTATCAGCTGACAATTGTAAGCAAAATTATTGCCTTTTAGGTAATACATTAATACATTCAGAACGTGTCAAGAATATTCTCCATAGTGTACTTGTGCTTCCCTTCAATAAAAATAGAAAAAAAAAATGAAAATAGTTGTGATTACGACTAGGTTTTGGGAGATTCAATAAAGCACGCTTAAAAGCTACTTTCACAGATATTTTCCCTACTTTTACTTATTTTAATTTACTTATTGCGCACAACTTGATGTTTATCATACTAAGCACTCAACGAGAGGAGGAGAAGATCCTACAAGGATCCAAATTCGAGTTGAAAGCCAAAAACTACTCAGATCAAATTAGAATCACTAGTCTACGCATACCTATCACTCAAATAATTAGATATTGCCTGGCTTATCTTCCCTGAATGTGTGCTCATACGCAGCGTGGAGCATATGAGGAAAATTCCTTCCATGCAATGGTCAAAGTAACCTTCGGCCTTGTTTCCTTGATATTCTGACTATGAAATGTTTGAAAATTCGAGGAATGAGTTGAAAAAATTTTAGCTACGAACTTTATTTTAGCTACGAATCATATATTTTCCAATGTGAGCAATGCGTTGGTTATGAGATCCGTCGTAGTTTGGTATCCTTTAGAGTAATAACTGAGATGATTCGTGGAACTGAGCATATTAAGTTTTCCTCTCTTCTTTGCAATCATCACAAGAGCCGCATAAATTTTGCACATAAGGGTCTCCGTTTTTATAACCTTAGCGTAGGATTATCGGCATTATTTTTCAAAAATGTTTTCCCCTTTGGATTTTCAGTGCAAACTTAAGAAAAAAAAATACCCACACACAATTCGCTGAAAGATAGTTTCATCTGAATTCTCGTGGTGGTAGAAAGTGCACTTATTCTGTTATCCAATGCCTGGCATTTTTCGCCGAAAAAAATCAAGAGAATCACTATTACATGATATGGTTTGATTTTTGAGAAATCAGTAAATTATTATAAAAATTCAGTGCCCTATGGGCAGAAAGTGAAGTCCCATCTCAAAATAAAAAAACTAATAATTCATTACACTGAATATTCCTTTATGATATCGTTGATGCCAAGAAATATTTAAATATTTTTAATAAATATTCTGAAAATGTTCGTATGCAAAGAAGATGTGTAATGTTTATCAGTTGAGAAAGCGTGGCTGACTGAAGTTTAGCTTAACAGTGTGGTGGTGGTTCAAATACAGTCTATACTGTGCACAAATATGAGAGTGATATTTGTTTTTTTTATGCATAAGTATAGAGGGGAGTAAAGTGTTAAAGGGAAACTGCTTCAATCGTTCACCATGCAGGAGAGGTTCTCACGCAACAGGAGAGTTGCGAGTTTCAACTGATTTCCTAAGCTCCCTCGCGTGCTTTTCTTTTTTCATTCAAATTGCTTCGCTCGCACTTCGCAGCAAGAACTCGCAAAAAAATGAAAATTCCCATTGGTTTCGGGATGGATTTCCAGGCATTGTAATTGCAGTTAAACCGACGTAAATGTGGTAAAGAAAGAAGCAAGCGATTCGAGCGAGGAGGGTTCGCGAGGCCACCCGGGGAATAGCGACCTGAGAGCGGAGGAGAAGAGATGAAAAGCGCTCGTGCTCCCTTGGGACGTCGATGTGATGGGAATCCGAGGAAAACCTCTCCGTACCTCATGGAACATTCATGAAGGGAGTTCCCCTAGGCTTCTTATCCTACGCTACAGAGGTGTCTTTAGCAGGTTTTGTGTTCCACACAAAAGGCCAATTTGTATTGGTTTCTTAATCTTTACTGTCCATGTGTTGAGGGTGAGGGTGATCACCTCTCACTGAAATAACCACAGGGAAGCCTGTCTTCTAATTTTCGGTTTTTTATTTGTGGAGCAGGTTGCTAGATGGCGTCAACGTTTCAACCGCGTCGTCAGGACAAGCGTTATTATTATATCCCAAAATATCATTTTATGATACACGTACAGCAACTTTATATCTGTTTTAAGTCATTAGCTCTCCTAAAATAATGCTGGAAAAGTATTAACAAGTAGTCGTGAAAGCGAAAATTAACTTTTATTGAAAACGCATCCATTCGGCTTAGAGAGGGAGGATATGAGCGATGTTATTAAATCTTGACTGAATGATTATGGAAATTTAACTGATAGGAGTGAGTTATCAATAGTTTTATCGTGGGGGTGAGGTCACCGGGGATACAGACAGAGTAGTAGGGAAGTTGCTGAAAACATAATTGAACGTAATTGGACATATTCAAGAGGCACGCTTCGGCACATCAGCTTACCCTAGACCTTAAGCGAAAGAACTTCGGTAGTATAGCACTGCATATAAGACCAAGAGTGAGAAGTATTTATCAGAATAAGTTAACTCTGATAAATGTAGCCCCTAGATTAAGCTGTAAAGAGGACAAAATGTAGTCCTAATACCCACCAGCTATTACAAGTATCGATTATCCCACCTCATTTAATTAATAACAATAAACTGGTACTGGATAATCTACTGAAATAAATGAAAATGTCTGATTCGAATTGTTTGCGAAGTTTTAAAGTGTCTCATGGTGGTAACAGTAGTAATTCTCACCACTTTTACAGTAAAAAATAAGTGGTGGCAGTGTATCAGCTACCGTTGATGTAAACCGTGGTGTCAGGTAAATTTCTTACGCTAATTTCTTTTAATATTTTATCACATCAAGTTTAATAATATTTACATTGGCCAAGAATAAAAGAACCGATATAATTGTAAGTTCATTCATAGCAATGACATTTTTACCATCATCATAGTCTTTAAATCCTAAGATTGGTAGACTGCAGCCCTCCATTCTTCCATATCCCATGTCAATTCCCTCACTTCACAGGATGTCTTACTTCTCACTCCCCTCTTCACTTGTCCTACATATTTATCCCTTGCTCTCCCCCGTGGGACTTTTCCTTTCTAATTTCCCTTCTTTTATGTTCCTTACAAATTCTTTGTGTAACATTTTCACCGTCGGGAGAAATAATTATTCTCACGTTTTTATACTGATAAATGTTTTGTCGCACTATAAAAAAGCGTGTAAGGAAAGGAATTAAGGAGCGGGATTTCTTGGAAAGGGAGTGGTAAGAAACTAATTTCCATCCCACATTCTTGAGATGAAGTCTTTCTAATTGGTCCATGGCGTCGAGATAATACCCTTTTTTGCATTGTATGGAGTAACGTGGTGGAAAAAATTACCCCAGTGGCCTTGATGCATTAGATTTTTGGTGAAGTGAGAATTTCTCGCCACAAATTTTATAAAGAGACCTCAGCCTGATTTGTTAAAGTTCTGCTATATCGTCTGATGCATGCTGTGCCGTGATAAACCCATTACAGTTCATCTTCAGTGGTACACACCACCCACGTTATTTTACCACTCCTGCAAAGTTTTCACTGAAAGTTTGGCAAATTTCCTCCTTGCATTCACATTTATTTTTAAACTTATGAAGAGTTTTTACAAAAAAATTTTGTTAATTTTCCTACCTTTAAGACAAAAACATATTTCCTTCTCACTCTCTCCTTCACAATCTATCCCAAATTGCTTTTACATACGACGAAGTTACGGAAAATACAATGAGGTTACTAAGTTGTGTATCCCTGTCTCTCCCTCCTTCGCTGCACTCCTGCTACTCCTTCCCAGACTCCCACAAACTCCTAATATATCTAGCTTTATCAGTTCTTTTTGTAACTCATTGTGGCATTAATGGCTCGAAAATTTAAATAATAGCAAAAATAAATCCGTGCTCTGTGATTATTCCTACAAGGTTTAAAAATGAATTATATAAAAATATACTAATTTCTCAAAGTATTGCTTAAAAATTTTAATTTTGACCACCTACCTAGCTTTGGCTTCACAGAATAGTAAAGATATTATAAGAATAGTATAGAATAGAATAGTAAAGATATTATAATAGTAAAGACAAAATAATACCTTTTAGTGAGTTCCGAAATTCAAATCGAGACATTTCC
This sequence comes from Calopteryx splendens, assembly GCA_002093875.1. Lineage (NCBI taxonomy): Eukaryota > Metazoa > Arthropoda > Insecta > Odonata > Calopterygidae > Calopteryx > Calopteryx splendens. The sequence goes on from LYUA01000803.1 coordinate 349,575, forward strand.
TGTAACGTAAAAATTATTAATCTATTTGAAACGCAGCTGTCTACCAATTCGGTTTACTTCAAATGGGCGATGTTCCTGGAACTCGGGTAGTCGGTCGACACTCCTAGCGTTGAATAGACTCACATGCCTCAGTCATAATGGTTTTTCCCATAAAATTTGGTTGAACGGTAGCCAAAAATTAAAACCACAAAACTATGGTGCACTTGCAGCTTGATTTCAAGATTTGTGGGACAGTCGTGCAAATTAAATATCTCTTGCGAAAACTGCTGCACCCAGATTGTGTTTTTTAGTTTTACCGCGTTATATGATTAAAATATAACTTTCACCATTTACCGCTTCAAAACTCGGCAGCGCAGTAGCATTTATGGTTAGACTAAGTAAACCAGTAAGTATAAAATAGATCACAAGAATGGAACAGGTCGCATTAATTTGGAATCTGCACGGATGAAATTGTAAATTGTATCCAAATAATGGATTCTTTTACATCTGAATTTCACTATGGAAACTGAAATTTTCAGTTGGAAAAATATCTTGAAGCACAGCAAAACTAATTAACACCTTTCTGAGACTCATTCATTCACATACGAATGCCCGGCCAACTTTATTCATTACAAATTAGGCCAGCGTATTCCAGGGGCATGTCATTTCTCCTATTACTTTTTTATTTTTATCACAAAATATCTCATTTCGAAATGATTCTCTATGAAATGAGAAACCCGCCTCGCCTTCAATAGGTCCGTACCTGTTTACCCGGATATATATTGAAACTTACGCTATAATTTTGTGATAAAAGTTCCTGATGTCCTATTTCACCGCGGCCAGATTTTCTCCTTCCGCAAGGGTTCATGCAATATTTTTTTTCTAATTATCTCGTCCCGTCGCCATTGCCGACGCGGATGATTTGGATTCGCTTCAGTTAAACCTGGGTATGCTCCGCTAGCATTTTCTCGTCCATACTATTGCTCCCACCTAAACGTGGATGCTGTGCCCCCATCTGACATCCTGTTTCCCATCTCCCGCTCATCTTTTCTTTTTTCAACCCCCACCTCCACCTGTGGTACCCATCCCACAGCCCTCCCTTCTCCCCCAGTGATCCCTCCCTCCGCTGTAGAGTATCCTTTGATTACACGCTCGGGAAGATCTGCCCCAGTTTAGACCTAGTCAGGCATCCAGCTTCCGGTTAACTTAACCTCTGGACGTAAGGTTACTCCAACCATCATCCCCTTCAACATCCCCCACTCCATCACATTATCTGTTATCCCGGAAATCCATGACGAACCCTTTTGGTCCTTATTTCACCCCGTTCCATTTTCCCTAAAAATTCGACGCGTAGTTAGTGTTTGAAGGTAGCTCATTATCCAAATTCATCTTTCCGGATATCCCTGGGAATTTATCAGGATATCAGCTGATAAATAAGACCCAAAAACGAGAGCGTCCCTTACTTAACCTTTTTAAGCCTTATGTGTCCTAAGAAAAAGCCTCCACTGTTGTGTTACTTTACTCCCCAAGTATTTGTTTTACCAGGATGTATTTTTTTATCTTCATAGATTTAGAGAAGTTCTTTGACAGAATAAATAAGACTAACCAATGAACTTTTTGAACTTGTAATTCCAGGACATAGGAGTAGACTGAAGATATAGAAAATTTATCCAAAACATGTACGTTTCTCAGACTACAAATTCTATGGTAGTGGATTGAGGGACAGGGTGTGCAGTGTATAGGTAAGAGGGTAATATAGGATTGGTTTTCCGATGTCTCCGGTGCTTTTCAACGTATACCTACGTTGAGAATACGTTGAAAAAGGCAAAGGAAGAAATAGAGTAAGGAATGAAATTAGGTGGGGAACTGATCGAGTCAGTCAGATTTGGAGATGATCAAGCTCTAGTTAGCCAGTTGGCTAAGGGGTTGCAGTCATTGCTGAGCGCACAACAGAATCGGTGTGATAGATATGGAATGAAGTTCAATGAGAAGAAAAAAATTGACGAAATTCTCAATTAACAGGAACCTTTATAATGCAAACATTAATTTTCGAGGGCATACGCATTATCAGCAAGAATATTTAAGTAATATAGTGAGTGTTTTAGCCGAAGGTGGGAAATTTTGTAAGAATATTAGAAGGACAGTTGCATTAGGTAAAAAAGATTTAAAAAAGGTGGAAAATGAAGACAAGTACCTCACGTAGAGATGTAAAGAAGAGACTTGAGAAATCGTTGATATGTTTTGTATCTCTCGGAAACTTGGTCGTGGAGGCAGGTCTGAAATGATTGATTGGAGGCTTTTGAGATATGAGTGAAGGATGGAAAAATTGAAAAGGACGGGTAGAAAAAAATAACGAATATGATCTGAGCATGCATGATAGGAGAGAAGAGAAGGTTTTTGAGAGAAATTCAGAGAGGGTAGGAAAACTGAATGCAAGCTGTATTGTGTAGTAATGAGTTGTTTTAAAACTGTGATAGAGGGAGTGTGTTGGGTAAGCGAAGTAGAGGGAGGAAAAGATTAGACATGTTAGACGGAACGAAAGGAGGCAGAAATGATGTGTAATTGGACAATGGGTTACTTTGGAGTAGGTTATTGCAATGTGCCGTGTTATCCGCGATGCAGTGGTATCCAACAAAAAACTACAATACGCAAAAAATGATAATGGAAGTAGACAAATTACTCAGTCAAGAAATAAAAAAATACATTGTATTTCATATTCCAAAGAAAATGTATTCAAGTCAACATCATGAAGTATTTTTTAACAGTACGTCGGAGACAATATAGTCACTGTATAAAAAGTGGGCGGTGAAGGGGAGAGGGTAAGGGATAAGATTGAGGGGGGGGGAAGGACGGTCAGGGATAGTTGAGGAGGAAGAATGTGAGGTGAAAGAAGAGGATTGGAAGGGAAGGAGAGAGGAGGAGGAGGAGGAGAGGGGTGGTCGTGTCAGGGAATGGGCGGCAAAGGGGAGCGGACCCTGGGGGGTAGAGGTGAGCTGTGAGGACGTGGAAGGAAGGAGGCGTTGAGAGTGGGTGGGGCGGAGATAGGAGCGTGAAAGGGTCATGCTCAGATGTCATTACAACACAAACTTTGGGTGTAGTAGCGAACTTCCAAGAGTTACTTAAGTCAGAAATTGAGAAGAAGAAAAGTAGGCTTATAGAACGTTTTGCGTAAAATGGACTTCAGTCATCTACTATCAAACTTTGAAGTCAAAGTAACGATTAACCTGTATCAAACTTGGATTGAAAGCATACCCTCATTACTGAAACAGATATAATCATGCGTGGAAGTCTCGTTTTTAACAAAAAGTCCATTCCCAAACCAAGCAAGATTTGTCACTTACATAGGGCTTTGATTTCCGTAACAGTTGATAAATTTGGAAACCGTGTCATTTTAGGCACTTTCGTACTTGATATAAATTTTCTACTCCTTTCAGCTTCTCAATAGCTTTATAACAACTTTAAATTGTTGTGTGAAACAACCTTTCTGAAGAATTGAAAAGATGAAGGCATTTGGGAGTTTATGCTAATCAACCGATTGAAATGTAAATTATTATTTTTCAGTAGAAGTGCCATTGTTTGCAATGCTGCTTTGGACGGATATTCCTAACTTAATGAATCAGAGTGAGTGAAACGAAACATTTTATTTTACTTTAATGTAACAAAACCATATATATCATGAAAGGCTATTGATATTTGATGAATCCTATAATAACTCCAGGAGTAAGGGGCTAATATGCCAAGAAGATTCAAATTTAAGACGAAACTGAGGAAAGATAAATGAAAAATTATTCCTCGAACAACTGAACTGAGACACTAGGTCTTGGCTCGATGATAAGCTAACCTATAAAATCAAACGTCTCATATGAACATATTCGAATCGAAATGAATAGGAATTACATAATGTTAAGAAAAAAATAAACTATTTGCCAGAAAAAAATCTTTCCCTCAAATCTAAAAACCAGCAAAAGCCGAGTATCTAACACGTCCTTATATTCTGATAGGTATTTAGAAGAAATATTTCTTGTAACAATAAATAACTGCAAGATTTAAAACTTAGGACTTAAGACCTTAGACTTTAAGACCACTGGTAGGTATAGAAATATTAAATATGAGATGCCTAAAGTTAAAAAAAATTAAATTAAGAGAAAATTAGTTAGTTATTTTGATTTATTAAATGAAGTTTCAAATTTTTTCAGAAGATCATCACTATTTTAACTCCTTAAAATTGAATTTATAATATTATTTCTGGAATGCGAATTAAGGAATTTTATTTAGAATTAAAAAAACGACAACGTAAATTTTTCAGAATATATCTAAAACCTACGTCTCTCAGATAACTAGCTACTAATAGTTGAGGGTTAATTAATAACACTTAACTATTAAATACATCTCACATTCCAAGGTTTTCAGAAAATGATCACTGAACATCGTCGCATGCCTGGTTGTTCAGCTTATTTCGAAGATTGAATTAGAGACACGCTTGGTCATTTTATTCGCCAAGAGCTTCAAAATTTCTTTCTTTTCATTTGTAGAATTCATATGCTCGCGTATTTCCATCATGTGCTGGCTATATGCGCCGCCATTCTTCACTGCGTCTCCACTTTCGTCCTCTTTGCCGCTTTTTGCTATCTCCTGTAGACATTTGGAACACTTTTCGTCCAAATCCACCCCTTTTATAAACCTCCTCTCCGGATCCTTGCCTTCTGCCTCACTGTCTGCGATCGAGTAAGGACGTCCCGAAATAAAGCTGTTCCTTCGATTTGAAAAGTCCTCATTATTTCTTTTCTTCTTCGAGCCGCCCACGGAAAGTCGAGCTCGCTTTTTTCTCAAAATGCTAATTTCTGATCGATGAAACTTTCCCTCCCCTAACTCCCTGACGCGTCTAATATCTGTTCAACCGTGTGCTAAGATGATATTTTTCATGGCTGACCGACCTTTTTTATACTATTCCTTCTCCCGAAAATCCCGAGTTTCCTTTTTCAAATATTTTTTTACATAGGTCCCCTCTCATTTTTTTTCGGGCTCTCCCTTCTTACTTCATTTATCAAACTTTTGACCAATTTTCTCTCCAATTCTTTTTCTTTTGACTCCCCAGCAGTGCTCATTTATTTCGACCCAAGTGGTGGCCGAAAAAAATGGAATAGTTCCGACCATTGGTCTCGTGAGTTTTTGAATGAGCGACATTTTGTAATGCCGGTGGTTGAAAAAATTTTGTATTATCTAAAGGATACTTTTTCACGCGGGATGGCGTTTTGTTCGGGAGTCTTCTTATGAAGCACATGCGTCAACTTTATGTTCTCGGACCGGGCGCACAGTGTGACATATATAATAGGTATTCGTTCCATTAGCCTGGCCTTCCCGCATTTTTACCGGGGGATGATAAATATTAAAAATTGGTACATTTTTGACATTTTTATTCCACCATACTCACATATGAAAAAGAATAAGACGGAGACACCCAATTTTTTATCATGACGACAACTCGGCCGCAAAAGTTCATCGTTCATTTCAACGTGAATTTCAGCTATTTGGGCGTTAAAATATCCCTTATATTGCCGTAATCGATGCCAAATTTGTCTGTTTGGGTACCTTGAATGTACAATTCTGTTAATGGAGTTGATTTTCTTAAACCATGTTTTATGTTTCCCTCTTTTTTTGTGTGTTTTAGAAGACTCTGCAGAGATTCACTCGGTGATGAGAAGTTTTGCTCCATGTTCGATCTCCTCATGTCTGTCCAAACGAATACAAATATCTTCCAACTGCGTATTTTCCTCGCACGATTTTCTCTCGTCTTACTCCTGTCTTTCATTAATCCAACTCGTCGCAATGAAAATTAACTGAAGAATTTCTGCAACTGATCCGCACATCAATTGCTGTCTGTGTAAATTTTGACCTCCTGGACGTCAAGCGCACGGTAACCTCGATGGCGGGCTTTCCTCCTGTGCAGCTTTTTCATCCAATAGGATTGATATTGTTAATTTTTTAAATTTTCAATAATTCCCCTTGGTATAACAGAGCCTTTCACCCCTGCATTATCTAAGACTAGGTATAGCAAGAGAACCATCATCTAATTAGTAGCACCATTGGTAGCACGCTCGCCTGCGGGTTCGATCCCCGGCAAAGGCGAAAAAATTTTCAGGAACGAGACAACCTT
>LYUA01000803.1:355789-379295 GCA_002093875.1 Calopteryx splendens
CCCCCCTGCCACACGCCCTAGCGGTGGCTTGCGGGGTATCATGTAGATGTTTTTTAAAATTCTAGTCCACACGAGTAGATTAGAATCATGGAATGTCCCTATTCAAGAAACCGATATATTGTCACAATTAAATACAAATTTAAAATGCATGCTAAGAGCATAAATTTAAGATAGCAGAGAGGGAAAGAGATCTTACCAACTATGAAAATACTTTTGACAATGATCATGAAGAAACTAGAATTACACTTGGTTAATCTTTATGTTTACTCGTTAAACAATTCTACTTTCACCCCATGTCACGAAGCCATGTCCTCTTTCACCTCATCTCTCACAACCTTTAATTGCACAGGTGACATCACTCCCCTGTTTCGTTGTCAATATTTTACTCACTCCCCTTTCTTTATCTTTGCAAACTCACAAGCGCGTCCCCAGGATTACGTCCTCCATAGCGTTCTTCGCGTCTTCTCCTTCCAGATCCCCTTCATCCTCCCCGTCTCCTCCTGTTCCTTCCTCCCTCGGGTCCTTCTCCACTCCAGCCACCCCGGACCAGTGTGCACGCAAAGCGCCGCTCCCTCTTCCGCCTCGACTCTTCGTGTCCCGGCCGCGGTGCAGCCAACTGAATCGGCGTGTCGCAACTGTCGCGAGATTTATGGTCCAGGAGTTAACCAACCATTTTGCTACAAATTGGAGCGTGCGCGATCTGTCCACTCCCGTGCGCTCCAGGCGTTTCAGCCCTTCTCCGTGGTGTATTTTTTTTCTGATGTAAACAAACCTCCGAGACCTGTGATGTCATGGTGGGTTGCGCGAGAGGAATATATTGCTCCAAGTTTGGTTCCGCAGTCGAAGGAAACAGGTGCCGCTATTCGCGGTAATGAGTCTTTCGCTGCCGGGAATAGTTAACAAGCATCAAAGGCCTCCCCAGCACCAAACCGTTCGACTGAAACACAATTGCAAATCAGAAATAGGTGGGTGCGCTCACAGATGATGAAAAAAAAATACATTTTATGGAAAGTATTGTAAAATTGTGTGTTTTTCAATGCCTAAAGTGATCCAAAAATGTGAAAATCGGATCGTAAAAAGGAATAAAAATCGTGGATGAGCTCACGTTCCCGCATAGAAAATCCAAATTTGGCTAAAATATCTAATTGAAATTCAAAAGTTGCTTCATGCATCCGGTTATGAAATAATTACTCGTGTGCGTACGGTTGTTACCTCTAGGTCCCTCTTAGCTGTAACTCATGCCATATCATCCATTTCTCATTATAACTCAGCCCGTATTCTTGTATTAAAAGTGGCAGGTTTAATTTCATCCGTATCATGTTAATTACGCAGTCCTCTGTAGCAGTTTCAAATTCGTTAGTGGAGTAGTAGGCAGAACCATGTCTAGGAATCATTACGCCCGGGAAAAAGTAACTTTCGGCACCCCTTTGCAATCAATCCCCTTCTCCCCTAAAGTGATTTTGTTTATAAAGGCTATGGACATTGAACAGAGAAAAAAACAATGTTATGTAAATTTGCATCATGATTTTAAATGATAGTAGCATGAACATTCAAAACACAGTGTTGGCGCCCGAAGCGTAGGATTTATTTTAACCCAACTCACCATGATCCGGTACTGGTAGTATGTAACAAAATTTTATTGGAAACGCTTCGTAAATGTTTATTTTAAGTTTTTGGAGTTGATTCTGGTGGGGAACACTTATATAATCTTTTTTTTATTAAAGAAAATTTATATACGATGAGGGGGAGATATGAGAAGATGAATATCACTTTTCAATAATGGATTTTTTCATTATGGTTTCTGCCCACGCTAAAATAAGCTTTCAAAATATCTATATCCCAAGGCTAAAGCCAATTTGTGTATACAATTATCACAAATTTTTAAGCGTAGGAAAACACTAAAGAAGCAGTCATTGTTTTAATGTATACTAAACATTCTACATTCCAAACTTTCCTATATAGCCCAGTGTTTGGTAAATTTGTTTCTAAAAATTAGACAGCATCCAGTTCTATCTGAATAAATCGGTTGCTATTTTTAGAAATTCCGTGGAAAACGAGCATTTGTTGTAATAATTTCCTCTAGTAGGACAACTCAGAAAGACAGTTAAAAATATTTGAAATGTATTTGAAAGGCTTCATTTCCAGTGTGTTTATAGGTACAGATATGTGAAAACTAAATAGATGGAATTAACAGTTCTAGATTCCCTGGGACGAAGAGATGAAAATATATTATGGCGTATGGCTGGCTCCGTTCATCACGTAAATAAAAATTTTAGTTCTAGTTTACATGCAACCTCAAATGCCTCTTTCAAAAACTTGTTGTAGTAATAGGTCTATCTGATCTAGATATGCAGTGAAAAACAACTGCATTTTGTCCAGTTGTATCGCTGATGGCCTGAGTTAATTGCTGCTTCTAGGAGCTGTAAAACACTCATGCGTTTTAAAGTGGTGCTTTTGGAATAATATAATGGGATTCATTTTTCTGGTAAAAGATTTGATCGTCTAGGAGACTAATTAAACGTAATGCCAAAAAGATAGTACTATGTGTTGGTGGAGGAAGATCCAGAAAAACGAAGCCACTGTGGAAATCTTGGACTCCCCTGTGCGTGTGAACTCAAAAGCAATGGTCATCATTTCTTTGAAATTAGGTAACATTATTTAGAGGTTTGATATTTCAATGTTATATTAAAATAAAATATTAGTTCAACTTGTCTCTAATTGATATTTGTGGAGTTAAAACTTACCCTATGTTTTTACATATAAATTAGTCACTTCATAAAAATATACGCATAATTTGGAATAATTTGAGGCTATTAGTTTATGCCATATATTTTTTCTAATTATTTTACCTCGATGCAAGGTAACAACATTTATGTTAAAAAAAAGATTGGACTCAGTTATATACATATACATTTTGTTTCTACTGGAATATAATATCACTTAACAAATAAGTTGGGACTACTCTCTCCACAATGCTAAAATTTATGAATGTCTCTAATGAAAAACGTGCTTAAAAATCCGCAGCAACACCAGAGTTAATTAACTATTATTCAGTTTCTTGAGTATCAAAATATTTGGTTTCATCCATTTACGCAAAATATGTGGTCAAATTCGTCAATGCAATCTTAATTAAATTTTAAAATATGTTGGCTCTCGTGATGCTTGTTATGAAATCACAGCAGCATGGATCTATTTTATATCATGAAATTATACGCAGAATCCGTATTTACTATGATGTTGATTGTTTTAACCACCAAAGTACCTACAAAAAACACCCTGAGCAACTGGACTGATGGTTTAAATTGAACGCTGGATTGCGTAAGTCACAATCGCTCAGGAATTTCGCGAATAGTATTGTATTCAACAGTTATTCCATTCCATAGAAATTAAAACCCCCTGCTAAATTTATCACCAGATCTTCGGCTTATTACTCTGGTAATATTTGGACGCAGATGAAATTCCTCTGGTATCTCCTCCTCAGGAGAGCATTTTTTGTCAATTTCCTCCGGCGTTTCGTGCGGGTAATAAGCGACGCAGAGATTAACGTGTTCGCTTTTCTCGATCCATCTGGTTCGGGACACTCGTTCGATATACCGTCGTCGATCGCTTTCCTCATTCCCTGGTGTGGGCGACTCGGTCCCCTTTAAAGGACCCCGTAATCTATTCCACCATTTTGGAGGGTGAATGGGAGCGCGGAATTTCTGGGACCTGTGGCTTATGGCCAAAATTCTGCACCACTCGTGAAAGGTCTGTACTTTAGGAAAGAGCTGCAATCAGAAAGATACCCTATTTACGGCTGTCCATAAAAAATTGGCTTAAGTTTGCTTTTCTGACATTCCATCTATTAGTTTCTATTTTTTCGACACGTCAAAGGAAGCCAAAAATATGGTCGGTGACTAAATATTTCCTTTACATTATTACTTGATACAGTGGTCAATGATTATTTTTTAAGTTTTTTTCTAATGCTCCACATGAGATCAACTATCATGAAAGCAAGCAGTAATTACGGCTGGCGCGATAGTGTTAAATAATTTGGTAGTAGGCATTCTAAGTAGCTCGTTCTTGGCTATTCAGCCATGTTACGTCTTTATATCAACCACATCGCTGAAAGTAAGTCAACGAAGATTTTTAATGATTAAGACCTCCAATTACTAACTGATACGTTGATTTGTGTTTCCCAATAATAAAGGAGGGATTTATTTATTTATATTTGATGGACGTAGCAGTTGAGCTCAGAGGGTCTCGGGTTGATTCCAGGTGGCGTTACTGAAAACCCTCAGCTTCACTCAAGCTGTATCATTTTGTAGTATAGCATAAGTAGTAATTTCCGCGTTAAAACTGAAATCTGAAAGTGATTGCTAAAATCTATATAAATAGCCATTGTGAGAAACGCATTACCGGGAATATATCTTTTCAGCATTTCAAAGTTTTTATGTGAACAATGAATAAAGGGGAGAATTATGGTGCCAAGTTAGAACCTATTTACTCGTAGACTAGCTACTTCATGATGAAGCATTTATGGTAACTTCAGTATATATCGTAGACTCATGCTAAATTTACCTCCGTATATGCTTGTAATCAGAGGTTCTATGTAGGTATTTGTATGCTCTATGTAGGTTCTATGTATTTATTTGGTTTATTTTTGGATATGTATAGCATTAAATGTGCTAAAATAAAATGTATAAGTTAAAAAATGTGGCTTAGGTTGGAGCGAAACTTTAATTTGATGAACGTAGGAGGAGAATAGATTTGAGACGTTGGACATATAAGACGTAAAGAAAGAAGACAAGTCAGTGTAGAGTGTTACCGAATAAAAAAGATAGTCCGGAGAGTCAGGAGATGAAGATACTTTAATAATCATTTTAAACACACTGTACATGCTTTATAACAATCTACATCTGCAAACCTAATCATCAAACATGAAACTAATCTTACTAACAGTTAGTTAATATATGGTTGCTGATGATGGTGATAAAGAAACGACCGGAAGGTGTTTGATAGGACTCAGAATTTAAGTATTTCCATTTCCTTCGTAACAATTTTACGGTTAATGCGTATGAATTTCCGACGAGGAAGTGAATTTTTAAAATTTTTATAGTTGCCAAATTAAATCAAAAACGGTCTCCAGAGAATTAAGCAACACGCTCTCCGTGGTGCCGTTCGCGTTGCTTTCATATTATAATTTCCCTTTATCAATATTAGGTCGTCCATTAAACTCAACGTGTTGAATTATTACTTCCTAAACACGCACTAATATTGGCGGGGACAAAAAAGGCGGGATTCCGAAAACCAGAAAAATACGTCCCTTAGTCACGCGAGCCTTAATCGTTTAACTGTGGAGAAATAAATAAAAATATGCATATTCTTCAGTTTCCCTGCACGACTTTTTATCGCGGGGTATTTACATTGCCTGACGTACGGGTATAAACCTTCTCTCCCTCCCCACTTTGATCTGCGAGCGATAAAAGGGGAAGGAGGAGACGCCGAGAAGGGAGAGAAAAAAATATCCGCGCAAGGGGAGGGAGAGAGAGAAGAGAAGAGGGCAGAGGGGAAAGGACGGACGGGAGGGAGGGGGAAGCTCACTTAAACGGGCACTTTTCGCAAGTTTTATTTGACCCTCGAAAGACGCGATTTTTCAAAACACTTATCTCGGTCCACCGTATATCACTGCAACCTGGGACGTCGGGCATTTGTTCATTGCCATTTTTTTACGCACTTTGGCCGATTCTAACTTACGCAGCAACGCGTATCATTCGCCCCGCGGAGGTATAAAGCAAGTGGAAGTTACACGAGGGACTGTTTAATGCGAAAAAAATGAGCCTGGCCTTGTAGCTACTCAGACGCGAAAGCACCCTTAGCAACTTGAATGTTTACACTGCCCATTAATATTAATGGCGAAGTAGATGTTTTCCATTCGTATCCGCGTATTTTTACGATTTAAGGTGAAATTTTACGCTTTACTCTTCGAATAAATCCCGCAACGCTATTTTACATTATATTCCATTTTTTTGTTTTTATTTTTATAAATGTTTGATTATTCAAATATGACGCTTTAAAGTACTTCTAGAAACTCGTTTGTTCACCCTGTCTGCTCGTGGGGCTACTGGAGAAATAAGATTAACAAAAATAAAATACTTTCTCATTCTTTCATTATTTATTGGGAGTGATCATGGATTACCAACCATAAACTTTGATTTTATGACACTCCACACCCTTAGTCGGACTGCGATGTCTTCTAGCATAATGAAGGCTTCTTTTCCTTAATTCTTTTACCGTTTTCATCTGCTGCCTAATCGTTGGTCATCTGTGCATGCTATTTAACGCTTTATGTTTCATTTGTTATATTTGTGCATGTTGGTATTTTCTTCTATATCTGACTGCCTCCAACAGAAAACCGCAAATAACCAATATGTTAAATCAAAGATGAAACTTAATTTTCAGAAAAAAATGACGATTAACTATTAAATAAGCTACTTTTGAAATCAAAATATTTCATTGAAAAAATTACGCGATCATAAATGAAGATAAACTTATTCTTATATTTCTAAGTTATGGTTAATATTTATTCAATATCCTTTCCGAGTGAAAAGAGATTTGATTATTTTTTCTTAAAATATATCCTAAAGAAAAATCAAAAGCTTGAAATCTTCTTTTATTTCAGTAATCTTCCATTCTTAGTGCCCATACTAGCATTAATATGATATAAAAGAGTAGTAGATCCTCCTAGAATAATATAGACTCCATTCAATAACTATTCCAACCTCATTCATGGTTGGCACATTACTACTCTTTAGTCGAAATTCAAACCATCAGCTCACTCACTCAAGTTCACTCAGTTCACATCATCACAACGCTGAAAGCAACTACCCATTTTCACCCATAGTGCGCAAATTCCGCACATTAAAAAAATTCCAATTTTTGTTCAAAAATAAGGATTGGGTGCGATGAATAAGGGTGATATATTTTAAGGGAAAGGTTAGTAGAGGAGGACCGTAAGGGGAGGATAGATGGTAAAAGCTGTCCAACGAAGAAGATTAAAAGATGTTAGTTTCCGAATGGACATGAGAAATTTGGTGAAATACCCCCATAGCCACTCCCCCAAAATCACCTTCAAGAGTCCTTCAAATGGGTAAAAGTTTCCTCAAGTCCTTTCTGATCTCCTTAGTGTCATCGTCATCACGAAATTAGTGATTTGTGACGGGATGAAGGGGTTTAGACATGATTAAATTTAAAGAATAATTCTAACGACAGAAATCATTTTATCTGACGTTTAGTGGTAAAGCGAATGAGTTTACTTAGAATACAATGACAAGGTCAACTTCTCTTGTCCAAATTCCATGAATAGCCGTATGGTCGTATGGTCAATACGCCCATGATTATACTGGCCATGAATATACTACCGCCCAAATGACCCGTAAGATAAATATTGTTTTCCTCTTTATTGCAAAAGTTTTTAACACGTGTAATAATAGAGGAATAAATGGCAGAACATCATAAAGTTCACAGGAAAGTCGTTTATAATATTTTTGTACCAATATTGACAAGGTGTATAACAATTTTAAAGAAATATTTTTCGGATTAACCCCGATTGAAAAAGCCTATAATCGTTGAAAATAGGTATTGAGAAGGTAATTAAAATAAAATTTTACTCCGCCGGGAGATTGTTTTACTACCGTGCATGTGAATTTGCTTGTTTTTTTTAAACACTAAAACGCGAGGAAGTGAACGTGAGCCATAATATTTTATCAATTTTAAGATCAGGGATGATTTACTTTCTCCAAATGAATGTGATCAATTTCTGTGTTTAGGTTTCTCAAAGATTTTATGTATTCATTAAAGAGCAGTGTAGTAAAAAATAGAAATTGGCAAAATACAGCATAAATCGCATACCAAAGCTCTAAAAATTAGTTAAATAAGCAAGACAAATATTTCTGATGTTAACAAAAAAGAATGAAATTTTTGAAGACGCCGGAAGTTTGACATTAAGTGGTCTACCATTCCTTTAGATGCAATAAAAATTAGCTGATAATTATGATGGTAATATTTCACGAATATTTAAGGAAGGAAAATGAAACGCAAAACAATCAAAGTTAAAAGCCAAAATTAAAGCATAAATGAAGCATTTATTAGCTATGAAAGACATTAATGTAGCATATTTTCAAATAGAAGACTGACGGATAATAAAAGTGGGGAGCTGGATATAGGAGAATTATTTATTGATGAATTTAAATTGCGTATTTAACGTAGAAGTAGAGCCATCTTGCACAATCTGCCATACTCCCGTTTCTAAATTCGAAGGAATTCTTCCGTGTTCTTTCCATCAAATGTTACGCACGACCTGTGATGCTAGCATAATTGCATGCATGTAAGAAATTGTGGGAGCAACGAGAGAGAAAATAAACCTGCTGTTTTTATACTAAAGCAATGGTAAAGGGGTTCACATCTTAACTTATCTTCCGACGGACTGTGGGGTGAACTTAATGGTGTTTTCCCTGTTCAGAAAATCCAATATTCCAGACGCCCTGATATACCCAACTAGCCAATATGATTCTCAAAGTGTATCTTTCCCTTGGGTTGAAGGAATAAGAGGGTCATAAGGCCAATGTTTTGCCAAGTGAATTGTATTTCATGTCGAACACGACACTCGAAATGAATGACAGATGAGGTTTGTGTTTGTTGTTTTCGTTTTCCGTGTATTTTTGTGCGGGTTCGTATCGTTCCGTACAACCATTCCCCACGCTCCTTGACATTATATCTTTCTATTATTTCCCTTGAGTCTACCTCTTGCCGCTGAGCCGATGTTTACCGGCGGAGGCAGGAAATGTGGTCCACGGAGAGTGGGGTGTTTTTGGGGACGTGGGAGGGAGAAGTCAAAAAATTTTGGGTGGTGAGAGTTGCTTTGGAGTACGAGAGAGAGAGAAATGGAGTGGAGTGAATTTAAGTAGTGTTTGGCTCTCGGTGAAAGGACGTTATTGATAGAAGTTAAAGTTAGGCTCGGAGATGAAATATTTTTGCATAAGAATAAAATGCGTGAGAAATTGTAGCGTGGAGAGAAGTCGAGGGAAGATTAAGTGTGATATAGGTATGCATCAAGCCGAGAGTCTGTGGTGGAAAACTTGTTCCCATTCAATTCGTCTTCCCTTCACAGCCAACCGAATTTAGGCTTTATATTTAAGTTCCCCAATCCTTAATGAAATCTTTAGTCACCCATTTGAGGACCACGTTTTTCTCAGTTTTTTTTCTTCTCTGCAGTTTAATTCTACAATTTGGACATCGTACAAGATTCTTTGATGGTCTGGTCTTTCGGGGTAGGGAATATTTTTAATAGAATTAATTTTTACAGTCCTGCTGAGAATATTATCCCAACTTATAATATTCCATTAAAGTAGAAATAGTTTTATTTTTAATGGTAAACTACCGGTTAGGATAGGTTTCTGATCGGTAAACGACCTCAACACTACAATAACCCTTTTTTCATTTCCGCATATTTTCTGCCTCCCTTCATTCCACCCAACATGCCTTATCTATTCGTCCCTCTACCTCGATTGCCCAACATTCTCCCCTCTATCACTGTCTTCAATAACCCATCGACCACTCCTACCTCTAGCTCTCATTGCTCCATCAACATATCCTCCACGTATACGTATAAAAGCAAGGGTGATAATGAAAAAACCTGTCTTGAACCCCGGCCTTCTACTGCCCACTATGTTTCTCCATCCGCTACCCTCACTTGTGCAGTATGAGACATGTACAGGTTTCGGATGACTCCTACCCCTACCATCTGCTCCTATCTTCAACAATACCGTTATTTGGTGTTCCCAAGTAACTCTGTCAAACGCTTTCTGGAAATCTACGAAGCAGTCAAACACATACAGATTCTACTCCGTATTCCTTTCTATCAGTGACCTCATTACTATGCTCTTTAGTAATTCTGCAGAGATATCATCAACCCCCACAGGCTTGTTCGATTACATTACCTTTAATGCCTTTTTCTATTTTGCAATCTAGTATTCCTGGGACTTAGCTACCGTCTTCCACATTATTTTCTCTTTCTATGCCCAACCTCACTGGCTTCGTATAGTTCTTTTATGTATTCTTTCCATTTATCGTGAATTTCTTCCGCTTTAATTAGTAATTTTCATGATGTTTTTCTAAAAAGTGCACGGCTTTTACGTTCCTGACAGTGCTTTCACCTTCCTGTAAAGCAAACCCATTTCACCCTTTCTCTGTAAACTCTCGGTGCCCTCACACTGCTCTTTCCGCCACATTCTTTTGCCTTCTTTGTTTCACACCTTAGAGTGCAGTTTAGCTCTTTGTGCATCCTACTTCCTAATTCTGTGTCTACGTTCTTCCATTTCCTTCTCTCGCATATCTTCTAATTAATCTCTTTTGTAATCCATGGTTTTCTTATTTTTTTTCTATCTACTATTGCTATTCTTTTTCTTGCAGCTTCCGTTTCCACTCCTTTAAACTGTCCTACTTTGTCTCTACTTTACCTTTTCTCTACTTTACCTGGCCCTATACTCTCTCTCACTATTCTCTCAACTGTTTTCTGCTGCTCCTATCTTTTCGTCCCGTTTAAAAATTCCACGTTCCATTTTCCTCCGTCTTCCCTTTCCTATCTTTTTGAATTTTAAATTACATTTCATTAGTACTAAATTATGGTATGAATCTGTATCCTCTCCAGAGAAACTGTTTGAATTGTTGACGATATTCCTAAATCAATGCCTAAACAATATGTATCTATTTGATATCTCCCCGAATTTCCCAGAACTTTCCATGTTTCCCTCCGTCTGCTGTGGTGTTTAAACCAGGAATTAGGTATTACTAAGTCATTCCTTCTGCAAAACTCTGTAGTTTTCCGTCCGTAATCCGCAATCCCCTACCTTACTCCTATCTTTCCCTTCGCCCACCACTTTGTTCCAGTCCCCGATCACTATTAAGTTTTTTCTTTCACTAAAACTCACAATTACTTCCTCTACTTGGTTAAATACACTGCCCACTTCGCCCACCCTATAATTATTTGGTGGCTTTTAAATCTAAATTAAAACTCCGTTCATTGGGTCTGCTCGTCGCCAGTAATATTCAATCACCCATTCGCTCTATATTTTTAATAATTTTAATTAAAAATTTTTTCCGACTGTCTTGTTTTCTACCATTGCTATTCGTCACTGACTCTCTTTGCCCTCTCAGTATAATACTCTGTAACTATCACTCCAATGCTCTATGCTCAATGCAATCTCTCCACTATCCTTTCGTCCCACCGCCGATAATTACTCGCTTCATCACCTGTTTGACGTTTTCTAACGTACTGTCCCCATCGCCGCTCTAATAATCCAAGTCCCTATTCTGAGAATTGCGTTCCTCATATGATTCATATTGTATTCCGCTGCTGTGGATAGTAGAAATAAAAATAATAAATTATGTAAAAAAACTATATAGACTAGAAGATGGCTAGATTGATTTTTAACGAAAAGTCTCTAGAACTTACAAAATTTTAACAGCATAGAATGTCATTATATTTATTATACAGGATCTTTCGCTCAAATTACTTATTCTAACTTATTCCTATCTCATCCTAGATCTCCAGCGTGGGGAAAATAACCTTAGTAGGCCAGAATATTACAAAATCAGGTTAAAATAAATATGTTAAAAAGGGATGATTAATAATTTTTTTTATGTTCTTCATGAACTTCAAAAAGTTACGTCACGCATGGTAGGAGAGCACAAATGTCATTAAAATTATAAACTACAGTTAGACGGCATTTGCTAATGGTGACATTTATATAAATAGGCGAAAGTTAAAGTGCACATACAATACTTTCTAATAAAATATTGTAGTTTTCGTCCAGCTTAGTTCTCATGTTTTTTAAGGAACATTCGATTTCATCCAGGAAAGAAGTTATCGATATTTGTAACGGATACCTACTGGATTTATTCTGGATCTTTCTTAGCACAACTACTGTGGTAGTGAGCAGAAATCTGCATTTCTTCCGTAGAGGCATGATCACCTTAGGTATATTGGGATATAACTACATTGTGTAGTGATACTAAAATTCATCAGTCAGCACCGTCTTAAATTGGTGGAAAAATGGGAAAAGAATGCGGCCATCTTGTGTTCCCTGATATTGTTGGGAGAGTGAGTTCACAGTATCTCACCTTAGTTCTGGATCAGTAATCATTGATTGCTTTGGTGCCCGTAGCCGACGAGCATATTTCCACTGCCGTGGTAGTTGGGAAAATGGAGAAGGGGGAGAAGGGGTAGTTTCAGCGTCCTGAGTGATTGACTTTTAGATTGGAGACGGGATTCACTTTGCACCGGAATCATCGCCACTGCTGCCGTGGATTCATTCTGAACCATCCCGAAGGAAAACTCAAAAGGACTGGGGCGGTTCTGACCTCCCCCCTTCGAGTCCATTCGTCGTGAATTACTACGGGTGACATGGGATATTCGGAAGTGCCGCTCTGGGTCCCCCACCGGGCAAAGCTGGACAATTAATATCCGACATTTCGTGATCTACATTTCGTAATCACTGACTCCTGGAAAAACTTAAACGTTCCGTAGTAACTAGTTTCCATATTTATTTGCAGAAGTGGAATGGGTATCTGTTATTGTATTCAAAATTAGATTTATTTGGTAATTCATTTTAACGTCACCTTAGGAACATTTTAACAGTTGACAAGTAAAGAGATGAACTTTGGCGAACTTAAGGAATCATGCCCAAGAATATGGTAAGTCTAGAAGATTATATTCACTACATATTTCAGAACATACCGTACGAGATCTTTATTCAAGTTTAGTAGCAGATGGAACATATTTTAGAACATTGACAGGTGTGATTAAACACAGTAAGAAAAAATAAGAACAGATGGATCCAATTTAAATATCATTTAGACATTGAAATATGCAAATAAATAATTAGAATTTTTATTTATGAAAACTTTTTATGTGCGTCATCTTCATGCGTTACAGTATTCTCCTGTTTAATAATTAAAACAGTAGGTATTATGCGTGAACTGCAAAAAATAATACCAATCAGAGCATAGGAATTTTATATTATTATTTCTAAAATTCATCATCCTAAACTTCTAATTTTCGAGGTTGACATATCCTTAGAAATTGAATATTTATTTAAATTTCCAGTGAGAAAATAACCTTAGTAGACCAAATTTTCCAAAAGTAGATTAACATAAATGCATTGAAAAGGTTGCTTAATACTCCTATTTTTACATTTCCACTGCCATTGCACTCAACTACCAAATATTGCTCTCGCAACTGGCCATGAAGTGTTTGAAATAGAAATGATATATTTCTAAATATTGGACTGAGTCGTTTGTCAGTGAAATTCCGTTTTCAAATTTTCCGGCATTTATGACCATTTCCCTAGAGGATCAAAAAGGAATCAAACTTTTGCATAACTTTAACGTCTGCCTTGGGGGAGGTTCAAAGGGACAGATCCCCATGTTGCTCTGTCCCATGTGACGGCAATGGGCTCTCATGTAGAAACTCGTACAACGTCGTTTATGAAAGCTGCCTCATCGTGAAGTTGAAACCAGGCCGACATGGGTTCGCCAGTGAACTTAACCGTCGTGCGATTACGGTACTAGTTTAATTTAGCAAATGTTTTGTCACAGGGAGAAGTAAACTGTAGTGTGAATATTAGGAAATCCACCTATTTTTTTGTACAAATGAATAAGTGAAAAAAGGAATTATTTTAAATATCACAAGAAAATTATTTGCTTTGAACTCTTTTACCGTGAATAAAACTTTTTCATCAATTTTTTATGGATCTTGATTACGAAGAAATTTGTCCACAGCTAACAATAATTTCTCAACTAAATCATTCCCTCCTTCAAACAGCTACATCTTCTAATTACATTATGTATGTATTTTTATAAATACTATGCATGAGTATGAATTTTGTATTTCAATGCATTCGGTGAATTATTTAAGAAGCGTTAATTGTACTTGCATTTCAGTAAATATAATTCAGAATTAAATTAAAATCAACCATATTTACAATTTTTCGTTTGCTTCTGTATCATGCTTTCACCGTATCCTGTCAAAAGTCGTGGGTTGATGAAGAAATCCAATCACATTAAAAATGAATTTTTTTCAAATTTATTTTTTAATTTATTCTTTATACCATTAAAAATCACTTTCTCGAATAAAAACAGAATGCGATCCTTTATTCCAAATAATTCATGCCTGACTGTATAGATAATTTTCTACCTCCGTCTGATAAATATACGATTGCCGTACCCATACTTTTTGGTTGTCGCAAAGAAAGTAACGTTAGGAACAGCTGAATGATTGCGCGAGAGTCGACGCCTACGTTTAATCTAGTTTCAATGCGCTCGGCGCGGTCACTGCATGAGCATTTCATACCGTATTGCAGAAGGAGTTTAGGAACAAATCCATGTGCCTGTATAAAATTTATTCCCCTTGAGTTCTAAAACAACCCCATCCTCCTCGTTTTCCTCGATGCCACGTTTCGGCGCATTTAATTTTCCTCCCGCATCTGGAAGCGATATTTAAAACCCCACACGTGTCCGGGATGACTGCGTCGGCCTTCATAGGAGCGACTCTCGTTGCTTATCTTTTTTTATTCGGGCAGTTCGTTGGGGAGGGAGAGGGAGTTGGGACACATTGCGGGGAGCAGGAAAGGGGCTGTTTGCGGGTGAGAAGGGAAAAGAAGGGGTGGAATTATTTTGAAAAGCCAAGGTGGTGGATGGGAAGGGGAAGACTCGGAGTTGAAAGCCAAGGACAGGACGTGGCAGGAGGGGGTTGAAGAATGAGGCAGGGGTTTCCAGGGGCAACGACGCCGTGTAATGTGGAGGTTTTTGAGGTCATTCTCGTTATTTATGGGCGACAACGCCGTCCGTCTTGAGGGAGTGAAAAAATATGAATTATACGAAGAGTGTCTGCCTTAATTGGAAAAGTGTGTGTTAGTCTAAAGCACTTTTGACGGAGTTGATAAAAAAATTGTCCACGGTAAAATTTTCCTTAATGCTTTCATTACTTTGAGATTTATTTAAACAATCTTCAATTCTTCTTCATTCTTTAAGTAAAGAGTTTTTATTCCTTATCGTTGAGCAACTAGTCACTTATTTTGAAGCATTTTAGCAAACTAGACGGTGTTTATGTTTTGCAAATAGGGTTTATGAGCTCCAATGCAAGGAATTTCAGCAGCTTGGAAAACCCTCTCTTTCTATGTTGTGAGATAATATAGAGAAACAAAATTTTAAATATTTATCTATCAATATGTTTTGAGAGAACACGGAAGCGATTCACTTCCATAAATATATTTCTAGGGCTACTAATCAATAGCAGCAGTATCTACCGAAATACCAATATTGACGAATTAAGTTGAAACGGCAAACAAAATATTTAGACTTAAGGCTCAAAAATCTCAATCTTGACATCTAAGCCAAATATAAATAAGGATTTTTGCCTCAAGGTCCATGAAATAATATAGCCAAGTATGACTAATGGAAAATTTTCAATGACTCTTCCCCGAAAAATGATGCTTTTCAAATGCATCCGTATGGCATGAATCCTTCGATAAGATAAGTGTTAATAGCATCACGAGTTTAAGCGATGAGAAAAATTAACTTTCAATCAAGCCTTGTCATTTACAGGTTCGTCCTGAAGGATGAATGATGTGCTTAATTTCCTCCTGCTGGTTTTTATTTTACGTAACTTTTATTTCAACTGTCGGCGACAAACCGGCTGTCTAGATATGCAGATAACCCTAAATAAAAACATATGTCCGCTCTTCAACGTCTATAGTCAAATATTAAATTTTTTAAACTTCTTTTTCTTTCTAATTAGGTTTTATAACTTTACTAAGACTTTTGATTCTTGAAATTAAATGATTTTTCATGCTGTCAGAAAGGTTGGGTTTTCACCATGCAATCAGTGAAATCAAGACAAGTAAAGGGATTTCGCATTAAAATAATGTCAAAAAAGTATGAAGTGATGATTTGACAGGGGTATCTTTTTTTATAATGTGTTCCAAGTGTTGTAAATGTATATTTCTGGAAAAAGTTTGATAAACTCAAGCTGTAAAGGCAGAGAAATATTTTATTAACTCTCTTCTCGTATGCAAAATGAATTTTTTTTATTAAGCCGTAGAAAATTCAGAGTGCATCGATGCAAGCAACTTATGATTGTACGAGTAAGATAGGGAAGCTGGCTTATCCTTCAATTTCTAGCTGCCGGTATTTATTTGAGGAATTAATACACTAATGCTTTTTGGAATAAGGGTTTAGAGATGAAAGGTTTTCCAAGACGAGATGGGAAAATTTCGGGTAAATATACACAAAACATTTCAGAAATTTTTTGTTTAAAAAATAGCCCACGATCGCGTCGTGAAACACTCCCCTAAAGAGTGAATAACGTGGCTTTCCGTTTAAAAACTGTATATATCCCGTTTATACTTTAAATGCAATTTATCATAATTCTACTTCAACCTGAAGTACCATCGTGTTCTATTTATCACAAGTCTCGTCCTCTAGTCTTCATTGCTTTGACAAATGTTCTAATACACCTGTATGCCTCACGAAAATTTGAAATAAATTTAATTCCCGTCATTTTTTCTACGTCAATTTATTTTCCATGGCACAAAATTCTAATTTGTCTTAAGGCTTTCCCTCGATAGGCGTTTACATAGGTATGTGATATATTTCATTTCATTTTCATTCAATACCGGTGCCATCTTTGCAGTTCAGTGCGCAGATTATTCATTTTTAAATCACGTGCAGACAACAATTTGGATTCGTATGAAGCCCAGCTGATATTTTAATACGCTTCTCTCAGTCGCAATTCAGCCGATGTCTTAACCATCTCAATTACGAAAGAATCAAGCGAGATGGCTAAGGGCGTAAAACAAGTATCATCAGGGAAGTAGACGGATTCTGGCTGCCAACACAGATTAAAGGGGTCGAGAAAACAAACAATAACAAAATTCAAGAAATGTAAAGCAGTTGTTAAAAAAAATCACAGTGATCAACCCGAAGGTCGGTTTGTTAGGTGAGGGTAGAGTACTACACCCTGTACTAAGCCCAACGGCATGTGAAATTCACACATCAGGGTAGGGGGGGGGCAGTTCCTTTACCTGTGCCACCTGAAGATTCCCAGGATGGCCTGGTACCCGAAAAGCGGTACACAGCCTGTAGCTGGGTGAAGCTAGGACTCCTCGGAGGCTTCACCCGGCATCGAACCCGGGCCCTCCGGTCAGCAGCCCAGCGCTCTAACCACTGGACCAACGCGTCCCTTCTAAAGCCGTCACGAATCCTAATTTAATGATAAATGCTTGGATCTTAAAACTAAACTATCATTCTTTTAATTATCGAATGTGGCACATGTACCGCAACCATCTGAAAAACACTCTACGCCTCGTGCCTAATGATGGTTGGTAATGCCTATATACCGGTATTCATACTAATGTCCATTCTGTCTACATTTCGGTTGTCCTATTCAAATTCATTTTCTCCTGACGCTCCACTAGTGGATATTTTCTAGAACATTTCGTTTCCTACCGAAACCAAATCGGAAAAAAAATATATTATCCTTCCCATCCTTCTTCATCATGGAAAAATTGTTTCGAAATCCCGAGCGCTAACTATTCGCTCCGGCCTGAGCAAGTATTGTCAAAAATCCATCTCACGCGCAGCGAAACACATCAACAGACATTGTTTCCACGTCAAACCCCTGACGTTTCGGCTCCGAAAAAAAATTATTTAAAAAATTCCAGCATAGCTTTCTCTCGGGAGCACGTGCTCCACCCCCTTATACCTTTTCTCTCACCCCACCTTCCCCCTCCATTCTCCCCTTCTGCCCCCTTTCCCCCTCCACCCCAGCCCGGGATGATGGGACGAATTCGGTCGTACCCTCGTTAACTCTCGAACGGCGCGACAAATTCACTAACACCCCCGCACCCGACCCCTTTCCGCCCACCCCCTCTCCAGTGGGCAGGCATAAAGCCGCGAGGGGGTGCGGGGAGAGGGGGAGACCGCAGTCTCCCCGGTCCTCGGCCGTCGGCAGTCTTCAAGCCCCCTTCGACATCTCTCCTCCTCCCCTCCCCCTTTCCATTTCCCCCCTCCCCCACCTTTTCACACGTCACCCGGCGCCGCCCGTTCCATATCCCCACCCCTGCCCTCTCTCCCGCTCTACCCAGCTTCCCTCTCCCTTTACAAGCTTACATATTTTCATTTTCTGATTCCACATCCCTTCTCCGTGACAGTATTCATTCATCCCCGCCCTAGTCCCCATTAACCGATGTTTTGGCCGTTCTGCAACGTGGGGGTGAATTGATGGCATTACTTTGAACGCCAAAATGTTTTCCGGGTAGAACTCGATGCCTACACGATTATTGTTGTTATTTTTGTCGGCTATTCCGAATTTACGATTGTGAATGGCTGCACTACCATAATTTATGGATATCATCAATCATCCAGTCCTCTAAATATTCCTTGGTTGGGTTTTGACTGGTTTAAGTTACGCTTACACATCGAATGGGTCTAGTAACGGGTTTCGATCAAGTTGAGCATTATAAAGTCGAGCAGTTCGAGGATACTGTTACTGAAAAACGCAAACTCAGGAAAAGCCAAGACATTTTATAAAAAAAAATTAATTTATTTTAGGACAAGGGTATGAGTCGTAATATAATATATCTGAGGCACCAAAACCACCAATGGAAGTAGTTCAGGAAGAGCAATATCAAAATTCGTTACCACGCTGGCTTAATGAATTATATAAATTTGTTGTAACCCAACTATAAGTTTATGAATAAAATTTTTACAAAATTTTAATATTCATTATAATTGGAATGTCATAAATTAGTGTGTTTATAAAAGTATTTTTTTACTTCAATAAATAGTGTTAAAGAAAACACTCCGTTAAATATCAAATATATTCTTTGAAAGTTATATTATGCATTGAATTGTCATATAAATGTTTTTATTAGGCCATCAAGCGTATTAGCTAAAGAATATTTAGGTATTGTTTTCGGAAATTAGCCCTTCTGTAAATTTACTCGTCATATTTCCTCCAAAATACTTTTTCCCGCTTTTTACCACACTTTCTATCCTCTCTTCTAGTCATATTTTTCAATCCTGTGCACATTCGTTTGAATTACTTTCTATTGACTCCATTTCTTCGGTCTACGAAAATAACTAAATATTCGGCACATTCACTGGACTTTCGTATTGTTAGTTTTAAATATTCCCTGGTCACAACGTGAGTACATAACGAAAATCCACTCCTAATTAGAAATTCTGGATTCTATAAAATTCATGAAACGTATCAGCTTTTAATCTAATTATTATGTGTTTTAAATCTTTGGTCTTTATAATGTGATCTTTTTCTCTCTACAAATTTCCGTTTTTGCTGATTACGTGGTTATATAGTTATATTAATTGAAAATGCGTGTACTTTTTCTTTAGGATTATTAATATCGCAATCTAATTTCGTAAACAACTTTTGTACAACATTTACGTAATTATCTGAATTCATTACTAAATTCTGGTCATTAAAAGGTCGTGTGAAAATTAATCTGCGTAATAAAGGCAAATATTTACCAAATTAATGTCTATTTTAATAAAAGGTCATCCCCACGCACGAAGGGTAAACATTTAATGGAAAGTACCCTCATGCCGTAACAATGTTTTTAAATTCACATCCTCAGTGAAGGTACAATAATATTGAAATGAAATAAGTTTGTGTTCAATTTTTTAAAATGTGTCTTGTAGTTTTCAAATTAACTTTTGATCAATGTAATATAAAATTAGTTTATTTCAATAGTTTTTATAACTTTTATTTGTTGGAATTGTTGTCTGGGTGTAAGGTTGCAATAAGCAATTGTTTTTTTCTTGAGTACGCAATTAATAATATTTCGGGATCTCCTCTTTTTCAAACGCTAAATTAAAAATGATGTAACCATAAAAGTAAAGTAAATGGCACACTAGGTAACAGTGAACATAAATGAATGATACATAATTTGCATTAATCAAAAAAAATATTTTCAACATGCCATGGTTACATTATACCTATAACACAAGTGGGGACTATCATTCAAATGTGGTATTCTGCCGGTAAAAAGTCTCACTTACTGCTGAAGGATTACCCTGGAACAAAGATTCGAAGTTTTACTAACCTAACTGTGGAGTGTCTTCTCATTCTAGCTCCCGGTGCCTCGAGAAAAAAAATAACTTGATAAGCTTTGCTCCATAAATCAGTAAATTATGCTCACTATTTCCACAAAATATTGCTACATACCGATACTTAATATTTATATACATACGTAATAGTGATATATCTATAAGTAATAGTAATATATCTATAGGAAATAGTAATATATTTTAAACTATTAATTAATAAATGTCCGTAAATTTAATTTACATACAGCCTTTGCTGAAAATGTTTTACTTTTGGCTACATCCGTGCTCATAACTTCCAGGACCTCCTGCATTAGAGCAGATCTAACAATGTTTTAATAAATAAAGAAACAGTTCAATCTGTTCAATTTATGAGAAAGATCATGGATATTTTGCGGATCTTGGGGAGTTACTGAGATGGTAATGAAACCTATATCCGATATCTTTATCTTGAGGTCATAACTAAATGTCTGATAGAATACGTAAAAAAATCCTTAAAAACGGCACATTTGCTTGGTTGAATCGGCCGTCCGTCCCTTCGTGTAAACAATTCATCATAAAAGGTAAACACATTTGGTGTTTTCACAATTTTGCTTTAACACTACCCAAGTTTTGACTATAACGTCATCTTTAGGTGAACTAAAGAAAATTATTATGCACATCAGTTGCGCGAGGAGCCTCGACATTACATTTTTTCGGTCAACCGACTAATCCTTAAAGTATTCAGTTCCACGGGTGATGTATATACATCCGATGTGTAAAATAATTTCCTGTAGTCTACCTGAAGAAAGTAAGACGTTAGAAGAATTTCTGGTCGAAATTTCAGTGGTGCTAAAATAAAATTGTTGAAAATCCAAGCATGTTTATCTTTTACGGAATATTTGTTTGACACAATGTACATACTAGTAAAAGGGTTGAGAAATAACACGAGTTTTATCATGCATTTCGATGATTGTAAAATTACAAAAGAATGGCAAATTTTTCAGTTGAACAAGATACTTGATAAATTTTGAGAACTTCCCTCAAGTAGGTACATATAAAATAATCTAATAGAGAAATCTACGGTAGATATTTTATTAAATATTCAAATCGCACCGAATTCATTTTTGCTACATTTTCAATAATGCAATCCATGCATGTTCACACATTTTGCAGTGACGTATTTCTCCGCGGTGCTTGAGATGTAAGGGTGGATTTGAGACACAACTTGTGCGACGATATTTGAGACCCTCATACGCATCCTGTCGTAACTTCTCACCTCCGTTGCATTCCCTTATGAAAGCACATTTCTTCTTGGGCCTTCTTCAGAGAGAAACACGTCCAGGAAGTATGCTCGCCCTGGCAAAAAAATTAATTTATTTGCATGTGTGTGCGCTTGTGCGTGCGTTTGTGTGAGTGTCTGTGAAGTTTCCACTTCAAATAACCTCAGCCATGCAAGAAAAAGAAGAAATATGTAAAAAGTGAACGAAAACATACGATGGACGCCGGACGGGAGATGGAATTCTTTTCAAGCTCACTCGTAGATGGAAAGACGCTTGTTCCATCGTCCTGCGCACGCATATCTTTCCCCCGTCCACCCTCTTCCGCGCCCCAATCTTCATATTTTCCCCCCTCCCTCCTCTCACTGTCTCCGTCACTGTCTGAAATATCCTTGTACGATTTCCCTCCTTTCTACCAACCCTACTTCTCTCCAACTTCCTCTGTCACTCCCTCCCTCTCTCTCTCTCTCTCTCTCTCTCACTCCCCATGTGGCGGAGAGGGGGAACGGTTCCTGGCAAGGGCATCCAGTTGGCAATACACATCTCCCTTCCCCCTGCTGTCCCCTCTCTCCCACGTCTTCAGCGTCTTCCCACATTTCTCTCCCTCTTTTCTCTCTCTCCCCCCTACGCCTCTTTCTCTCTCTCTCTCCCTCTCCCACTCTCCGTCCTCCTCCTATTACACTTCGCAGCGCCGGCTGTCAGTGACCCCGTCAGTCAACACGGCTATCATCACAGTATACCACCGCAGTGGGCGGTGTTAGATCCCTGAAATCCAAACACGTTCTCGAGTGAATAAGTTCGTGTTTTAGTGGTGGTGCGGCTCGCGAAGCATTGGCAGTTGTAGTACTTGTGTATGCGTAGTAGCCTCAAGGGAGTACTTCTTTCAACGTTATCCCGAGCACTCAAGCGACCGCAAATCTCCGTGCGCTGATCGTCTCTGCCCCAGTCGTTCCCGCATCCTCCGCTCCGCACCAAAATAGGTCGTCTTCGTCTAGGGGTGTGAATTTCCTGCAAAAGAGTTTCCGTGACTGATCCATATACATTTGAAATTACCCGGAGCACAAAACCCAAAAGTCTGGATTAAGTGTTTACCTTCCGTTTTAGGTTGTAAAAGTGCGTGTTTTTATCACTATTTTGGGCTAATAGCACACTACAGAAAGTATACACATTTCCAAACTTTCTCCGTAGTTGTATATTTGACCGTTTAGAAATTTTAGCCTTCCCTACAAATCCACTTTTTCCACCGTTAATGTCAATTTTGTGAATTGGCGTAGCCACGGTAAAACCAATTGAAAATGTATACAAATGTGTATAAGATAACTTAATCTGTGTTTCACAAGAGTTCTCAGTTGTTCCAATTGATTCGGTGATCTTTGCCACATTGTACGGGATATCCGATCTTGGTTATTTACGAATCGTAATTACTCTTGAGTGTTCCACGGTGATTTATATTTGGCAAATTATCTTTTATTTGATCAAAATGTTCGTACTCTCACTGGTCATAACTCATAAAACGCAAAATATTCTGTGTTGGTAATAGAAAAGAATTTGTCCATAAATCTTTTTTGATCGTAAAATAATTTCAAATAACGTTCAGGTTGAACTCTAACGCACGAGGGTACTCCTCAAACAAAAAGTTGATGGCATACATTTGGCATTCAATGTCCCATTGATTTGCTAAAGTCCACATTGAGAATTATTAACACAAATAAATTATCCGCTAGACATCACAAATAATAAATACAAATAAATCTGCTCCACTTCTCAGATTCTGAAATAAATATGATCATGAAACAAAAATCATATCTCAGAGCTTGGAATTATACCTGGTGATAAATGTGCTGGAACTTTATCGCTCTGTTACTAAGTTTCAGTGTGTTACTTGATTTGGAGCTGAAAATGGTCCTGTAAATCCTTCAGAAATTTCACGTAAATCAGGAGTGGTTTTCGGAACATTTCTTTTCTTGTCAAACGCTGTGTTGGTGTTCCAAGATTATACCCATACTGTGTGCTCTCCTTTCTCTTCAACTGATTACTATTCGCGACCGACTGACTGATTTATTGATATCCGCGAATAGAGTTCCCCT
>LYUA01000804.1:48729-59617 GCA_002093875.1 Calopteryx splendens
GATTACTGTGATTATTTACGCCAAAACACCCTAGACATCTCATGTAAAGTAGCACAGAAGTTATAACAGCACATTTAATTTTCGTCCTCGTTAAATACATTTTGGACCGTATTCGGCGATAGTGGAACTTAAAGAAAGTAGGAGAAATTATCTTATGGCACAAAAAATTATGGGTACCTATTCAGGCTTGTTGAATTTTCTGTTCTGCATTCTACTTTTATGTTAATAGCTGTGGATGCACTTGATAGTACATGGCCGTCAGCTGAAAAACAGTGATTGAGAAGTTCTTAAATGAGTTATTAAAAAAATTAGTTCAAAGGTAGAGGCTGCTTTTTTTAGAGATCCGTCGTCTTGAATTTTCTAAGAGGTGTAAAAAATAAAAATTATTTATTATTTCATGCTATTAAATAGCTGTCAGTTATTTTTTGTATGTTATATATTACTTAATTCTCTAATTCAAGTGCAAAGTGGCAAGTTTGGTAATTTGGCCGCTGTGATCTGTGTTGGACTGTACTTGAGATGAACTCCGGCTCGTGATTTAATTATTACATCCACTTCGAGTTCTGACGTGGTGAACAGCATATTCAGGTTTTTAATTACAGTTTATAAATCTTAAAATTAAGCCGTCTTCGTTTTTGGCAAGCAGGTATCGTGGCAACCTTCATGATGTCGAAAAAAGGGTCAGTTCAACAGTAAGGGCTCAGTGGCACTTCTAAATAAGCCTTTTGTTGAAGGGAGTAATTGCCTAATTAATCAGTTTGCATTACGGGAAGGTTAACTTCTACCCATAAGAATGCATGCGATACCTCTGCATTGCTCTTTTTGATAAAAATTATGACGCCGGATTTATGGGCCA
Organism: Calopteryx splendens; assembly: GCA_002093875.1. Classification (NCBI taxonomy): domain Eukaryota; kingdom Metazoa; phylum Arthropoda; class Insecta; order Odonata; family Calopterygidae; genus Calopteryx; species Calopteryx splendens. Next base: position 49,586 of record LYUA01000804.1, read on the forward strand.
TAAAATGGTTTTTATGGGTGATGGTGACACGCCATGAATTTTATCTGCACGGAAAACATGCACTCGTGCGATAAAAGGGAACGTGAGACGAAAGTTTCCTCTTCCTTCGAATTTCCCCTCGCTCGCCGAGAAAATAAAGCGGCATATCATTTCCTCCCAATTTATCTTTTATGCGTTTCCACCTCGCCCCGCGATTTACATCGCGGATAACGACGGATTATCACCGCCACCTGCTCTCCATTTGTATCCTCCCCGTGTTTTTTTTTTTACGGCGGATACAATTTTTATCGTTCCGGTCCGTGGATGGGTTTCCATTAGACCTCCTCAAGGACGCGAGTTCCCCCGCGGGTGCCCTCTTCTTTTTTATGCTCGCCGGTTTTTTTTTTCCCCCAATCGAAGCGTCCCAGGGGCGGATGGTGGGAGCCAGCACCGGCGACGGCACCCTCTCCGTGCACCTCTTTCGAAGAAGTTCGTCATTATAGCTCGCTCGGATCGCCGGGCGGGGAATCCCTGAGGGGGAGGGGGGGAGGACAGGGGCGTGGTGGCATAGGTGGTGTCCCCCGGGGCGGGAGGGCGAAAGTTACGACCCCACTCGCCCGGGGTCATGGGCTCGTAGAAATAAATTTTTGATTCTGCGGGAGCGGAAGGGCGGCCCGCCGCGACCCCGTCGGGGCAGGGAGTGACAAGGGCCTCAAATGAGCGGCGTCTGAATGAATGAAAAGAAAAGGTGGGTGGGGTAAGAGCTTTTCTCTTCTGAATTTAATAAATAAAAGAGAGGGGTGGTTCAAACTGCAGTTGAACCGCAGAATTTACTGGAAAAGTCTCGGCGACAAGTTAAAATTTGATGATATGTTTTCTGGACTTAAGTTTTTATTTCATTTTAATATTTATTTTGCATGTTATTAGGTGCTGTTAAGGCATTATAAAAAGATATATGTTTTGGTATGTAATGAGGAGTTTACGAGATAGTAATTTGTTTAAATGGCATGAGTGCGAACACTATAGGTAATTTTGACCTGATAGCCAAATTTAGAGGCTTTCAAATTTTCTTTTAATTCTATATCTAGAGTGTTTTGTTACACTTCAAACGTGGTGTATCGTTCGTAGCTTTATCCGAGGCTAGTGAGGACCTCTGTGGACAAATTAAGGCAACGCAGTAGTTTGACACCGCGGATGAAAACTCAAAAAAAATAATTGGACCTGCGCAACTGGTCAATCTTATTTCATTCGGACACCTGGAATTTAGTCTCTTATTTTTCTTCGGTCCATATGGAGAAAAATTTGCTCCCACCAACCTCTCTATCGAGGTAGTCAGGGCACGCAGGTTTGCACTGGACCAACTTAAGCATATATGAGGAATTACTTCGCAAAATACAGAATTGAGGGATCTGAACAGGAGATTACGGAATCAGGAAATTTGTTAAAATTATGAAGAAAACATAGTTTACTGTTTGACACCTATGGCTACGTATAATCTTGTCACTTGTTTTAATTAGGGTTCGTGACCAATAACTGAAGTGTATAAGCGAAAATGTAAACTTGGAATGAAGTCCGGTATTAACCTCACCTATGCGCAAGTTATCAAAGGGACCACTGTTGAAGCACCCCTTTTAATGAGCGGAGAGATTCTCGATAGCAGGCTTCCAATCCCCACCCTAGAGGGTAGCAGATCAACAAAAAAACGAAGAATCACATACAGGTCTTCGTCACTCACGGACACACTATACGAAGACACTTCATGAGGTTAAAATCGTTCGGACTGCTTGCGGAGGTGTGTTTTCATATCGTTTCCTGACAATAAATCCTAAAATGATAGCATGGAGAGATTTGATCGTGCCACAAGTGTTTGTTCCTCCCTGGTTTTATTAGTTGAAGACATTTTGAGCGAATAAATGGCATGATGATTAATAATTCCTTTTTTATAACTATGGACCTACCAAACAGTGTTGATTAGAAATTCATGGCGACATGATCACTTTTAATAGTAGCGTGATGAGCAGCATTGCATTCGCTCAAAAAAGTATAATAATCAGGGTCGAGTATTTAACTCACCATTAAATAATTAGTAGAACTAGTTAAAAAAAAGGTTGCAGGGAATTACATGGCTTGCATTTAGATTAACAGGTTACATTATTCAAGCAGTTATCTTTATAATAAAACATACTTCTAATATTTTACTTTATTTTCCTTTTATTATTACGTTCTTTAGTTGGCGATCGATTATATTATTTTAGCAAGAAATAGAGAAATAATTCCTTAAAAATTGTTTCGTTAACCTTTAAGATTTTTTAGGACTCTGGTATTAATATTCATATTTTATTGAAAACGTTCTTCGGTGCATAAATTACCGCATAGCATGTTAAAAATGATAAGGTAAGGAGAATTAACAGTTTTGTCATTTTCATGCACACTCTAGGCTCTGAGCATCTCCCATAATATCCTAGTAACCCCCTGTAAACAGTTAATTTTGGATAGCTTAGGTGACATCACAAGTGGTTTGTATTTCACGTACACTATCACTCTCCAAGAAGAGCGTTATAATAATATTCTCGTGGAAGATACGCTCACTTTCAACGCATCGTTTCTGCTGAATTTCGTGCCTATTCGAGTTCCCGAGGGTGTTGGTTTCGTTTTAAGTAGGCTCTGGATTATCAGATTACACTCATGAGGGAATTAACTTGTCTTGCATTAATGACGGTAGGCTGCATTAACTTTTCCCAAGCTTTAAGTCGACATCCCAAAATCGTCACATTTGCTCAAGTTGAAGCGGGCCATTTGCCTAAAATGACCGCATCTTGCCACCACAAACTAATTGATGGATATTCGCGCCTTAGCGGATTGGCTGAAGCTCAATTTGTACATCACATAAAAATTTTCTTTGTGGCAAAAGTGTGCTAATTGTGGTGTATTAATTCTTTTTTTACCAAAGTTAGATGAAGGCAGATTCCAGAATGCTAGTTTAGATGAAGAAAAAACTAAAATAGCATTGGGTATTAACTTTGTCTCTTGGATGTGAAAAAACATCACATTAAATAAATGCTATTCAAATAAATGCTGGAAAGTTGATTAATACTTTAGCAAACACGGTCAGAATTAATATCAGTTTTCCCGACGCCATGGATAGCGTAGCCTCCCCAATTTCCCCTTGTAACGTTTGGCAAAATGATTCTGCCTCACATAGAGCGTGACTCCACTTATAAACGAAGAATAAACTGCCTGTGTCACAGAAAATTAATATTAAGGTACATAAGTGGTTTCCTTATAGTCATTTGAAAAAACATGTTTTCCCCGAATTTAATTTTTTCAGTTTGGTTTCAAAAACCACTGCAATTGTTGCCCCATTTCTATTTTGCTGAGACATGGGGATTTGCGGAGTGTCGACGTGAGAATTTCACTCAAAACGTTTTCCCCGCGTTTCAAAACGATTTCAAGTGAGAGCGTAGTGCTCAATGCTTCTTTTCCAGAGTTTTGCAAATGAAGGAAGAGGCGAAACTATAAGACGCGCCTTTTGGAGCTCTGGTCGTAACCATTTTGGAAGGAACGGCAGTTAAATTATCTCAGATGCACTTATGGGAAACACCAAGGATTTGGGGGACAGAGAGCCAAGCAGGAGTGGTGTCCACAGTGTCCCCTCGTGCGGTGCAGATGGCTGAGACACTACCTCAAGAGACGGGAAGGAAAGAGGGGTAGAAAAGAAGTCCTCGAGGAAGAAGTAATTCTTCGAAACTCTCGAAAAATTTTCAAAGAAGAGTTTAATGGATTGCGGGCTAAGTTTTTATGGAGACGGAGAGCAAGATAGCCCAAAGATATCTCATTTAAAAAATTTACGGTTAGCCCAACTTTTTCCGATGGAATACAATATATGAGCTTATTTTTTTGTTAAGTTCTATTCAAGTTTTTAAAAAAAAGTCTTAAGGGATGCGGTGAGCGCCAAAGGAATCGGCACTCAGGAAATGCAACGGATATGTCCAAGGCTGTACCCGAACCATCCAAGAATATTGGGCTCTGAATAGTATCGGCTGGGATCACTTGACCAACAAAGATTTAACTTTTCCGGTTCTCTTGTGCATCGTTCCACCCTCATTTAATCTGATTCTCACCGGGGTCCTTGAGGAAATATCTGTGAAATTACCTCCAATTACCACAACGTTAAACTACATTTATTTCTCAAGTATCCTCATTATTTCATTACAATAATTTTTTTCTATTGAACCCATGTTAAATTTGGAAAATAGAATGCCTATTATCATGTTTTTCATTATATTATTTTTCTTAAAATTTTTCAGTCTTTAACTTTCCGACCAAGGTTTTATCCTTTGGTTTCGTTTAAATTTTATCGCCATAACTTATTAATTTCATTTCTATTTGTCAAGTATTAACCACAGACACTGGCTCTTTCAATCCATTTCTCAAAGTGCCAAATTTTCCTCCCTTCAGCTTTTAAATTAAGCGTTTTTTGCTAACGAGTTTGTGACTGAGTGTATGCCAGCATTGGACATGCTCAATGATTTCATTTCATTTTCCGAAGGTCATTCTGGGGAAGCGTACCAACCGCATTGATAAAATTAGCGATCGAAATATCAGCTTTATTTAATGCAACTTTTTCAGAAAGCATCACGTTATCATGGCTTTACGTCTACAGAATGCAGAGTGCTGCATGTTGGTCGCGATGAAAGTCATTCGGCATTTTTACGTCACACAAATTTAAGTTATGTGGTAATTTAGCGCATTGAGTCTGATGTTAATGCTCACCCCATTTTCCAACGTGAATTGTGCATTTTCCAGGTAATGAATCAAAGAGTTAAGATATGTGCACATTATGCAACGGCTGAAGTTTTTTCCAATAAAAAAGATTAATCCTTAAATAATGCGTCTAGTCGAAAATCCTTACATGAAAAGAGCCCTTTGGGTGGGTTTTTGTCTGCATACTCTTTGGCTACTCTAAAAAAGTATCTTTAAAGGTTTCCAAAGTGTCGAAATTAATTTTCCCGTAGAATAGCTGCAAGGTTTATATTTGCAATCCTAAATCGAATGCGGTGATATTGAATGAGCATTTTGTTAATTTGAAACCATTACCCTATTAAATGTTAATTCTTACAAAGCTTCAATCTACATGGCCCTTGCGTACCCCACGAAGCGGTACTAGGCAAGGGTGGTAGCAACCTATTAAAAGGTTGGTGATTGCGCCAAGGATGATCTGGTGGGCATGACCATTTTTATGCCATGCCGATCTGGAAATGAAAATTTTGATTTTGCATAAACTATTTTCTCCTTTAATACATAAGTATATGGTTTTTGCGATTCTAAAATGTTTTTCGATAACTTAAATATTCCCTTATTAAGTAGCTATTTTTAACGGAATGACTAAGCTAAATTGAATTTAGATCTTCATTTGCATTCGCGATCGTCTCGTCAAAAATAGTAAATCAAAATGAAACATAACTATTATGATGCATTGTTGAGTTGGCTTGACATACAAACTCATCCTTCCTAAAGTAAAGATAATGAATTACGTCGAACTTTAAATCTCCCTTTATTTATGCACGCCGAAGACGTGTGAGGTATATTAANNNTTTAAATCTCCCTTTATTTATGCACGCCGAAGACGTGTGAGGTATATTAAATTGCATTATCACTACTTTTAACGAAGCGCTTTTTGCTATGTTGAAATATTCCTGTGCCTCGATTGAGGCTTGTGATGGCCGGAAATGAATGTGAAAAATTACACCCATTTTAGAGATCTGATTTCTCCACCTTGTTTAATGAATCAGCAGTTTTAAAGGCTTCCGCTTCATTAAAGGGCATCGAGTCTCACATGTTTACTTGGAAACTTGGTGTGGGTGTCACTAGAAACAGAAATACGCAATTCTAGATTTAACTCTTTCCAATTGAGTTATTTTAGGCAGAAGTTTACCTTTGCGACTTTGCGAGTATCGCAACACATAAAGAAGGAAAAGGAAAGTTAGACTGTTTAGTGAAAATAGATAACGGATTGACTACAGAAGAGTTAATTTAAAATATTCGCCTTATCCTGTCACAAATTGCTATCCCAGCAGAATCATCATGATTAACTAACTTATCAACACGGTACTATCTCTTATACTCTAGGTATTTTCTCTTTGAGGTTTTCACATCGTGTTTTGGAAAATCTTGGTTTTCCGGGACGATCCGATGCGCCCTAGCCTTCATGCTCGCGACGACGTTTCAGAGACATTGCAACTTCCAAAATCGGGAATTACTTCTTATAAGAACACTAAATTCTAGAATACGTAATGCATAATATCAAGATGGCCGCCGGCATTCGCCCGTGCTCTCTCTCCGGGTTGCCTGTTACTTGGCTCTACCACTAGTCGATTTCCTCTCTCCTGGGCTCTTTCTAACGCATGTGCTTGTTATATATTCAATGTAAAATGCCAATGTTGGCTGTTTTTGAATATTTGAGAAATAAAAAGTAAATATATCGTGCGGTGAGAGGGGTGATGTGGTGGAAGATTTCCGTAATAACAAGAAAAATGCTTTCAGTTTTTATTTAAAATAGTTTGAATGCTTTCCATAAATTTCATGCTAAAAATATTTCTCCTTAAAAGTATGTTAATCATCTAAAATTGTTGCAATAAAAGTTTTATTAAGTGAACAACTATGAGCATGCTTGTTGTTGCTGTGTCGCTCCCTTTGACGGACATTTCTTATTCCTTTCTGCGTGGTTTGTGCCGTAGCTCCTAGCACACCCTATCGCTCAGGCTTGTTACAGGTTGCGCGGGATTCTCTTGATGCAGGTAAATCTACAGAGAAGGAAGGTGTACTTGACAATAGAATCGGCGGACGTTGAGTGAAAATCCAACGAACTTACTGTAGAAGAATGTCTACGTTCACCAGAGAAGCATGATTCGCATCGAAGTTCATAGTTTCATACCGCCACTTTACATCTGAACCCCTGCATAGCATCCAAGACAACCAGGGATATAAGTTAGGGATTTAAGAATTAATGTAAAGTGAATTAATGGATTGAATCAGGGGATTATTCAAAGCTTATTCGCTCTCATGATGGTGGTTTTGATGTCTGAGGGTTGAAGGAATTCCTTGAGAAATTTTTGCTTTCCTTTTTGACGGGCTCCTTCTCGCAAAAAGTTGAGTCCAGTTATTAGTTAACAGCCCTCTTTCGATCAAAATTCCTTTCCTCTCTACACCCGAAATGCGGAGTCTGAGTCGGTCCGGGGATGCTCGGGGGAAAAAATGCGTGTCATGCGAGAGAGCGGACAGTGAGATGCCCACTGAAAAACTCGTGCGATCAGCATTTAATTATGGACACAAATTGAATCGTGGTCGTAAAAAAATAAGGGAGGGGAAAACGGCGTCAATTCCTCCTCTCCCTCTCCTTTTGCGTGCGTTAATTGGCTCTTTTTTCCCTCCCCCATTCCTTCCGCTCATCTCCCTTGTGAAGAGAGGAACCACTTTCAAGCGCTGAAATTCGTATAAATTAATGGTCGGTCAACCTACGTAGATTCCAAACTGAAAAAGATAAATCAAAAGGAAGAGTCCCGGCGGTAATAAATCCTTCCTCGAACCCATGGAGCCCCATTTGTACGGAATTAACAAAAAAAATAATGAAAAGTACGTATGTTAAAAAAATTGACAGATTAAAGGGAAAAACATGTGAAAACATCCCTCGAGGCCACTTACTTTCAGGAAACCTTTTTAATTCGTTGAAAAAAAAGAACTTATTTACCTACTCAAATCCCTTCGTCAGAGGAAGGGTTTTTTGGCTGATTAGGATGAGCTTTTGAACGCGGAGAATAGCACTTTTGTCGAAAGGGGTTTGGATCTTCCACCCCCTTTGGTTCCGCGATCATCCAAAACCGCATCAAATTCGGAGAAGTTGGTTTCACTTCCAGAGAGCGAAGGCTTTTCCATTTATGAAAAAGGGGAAATAAAAACGTATTATTTCCCACATTTATTAATGGTTCCTTTCAAACCCTACCGCCTCCCTGACCGCATCCCTAATCGGATGTCAAGGGGGCAAATGAGAAAATGTCTTTTCGGTATTTTTTTCCGGCTGGATTGAGGGGAATGAAAAAGTGGGAAGGAATGGTGAGGAGATGAAAAGATGGGGTGAGGGGATGCAGATATTAAGGACGCTGATGCTCCCTAATCGGCCCGTCAACTTCGCCGAGCTAACGAGCCCTCAGCTCGTGTTTCTCTCAGTTTTTTTCGGACTCGCCTCAAGATGCCCGACAAGAAAGAGAGGAAGATAAGATGATTACCCTTCCCTCAGGGGGTTGGCTGGCGATAAAAGGTTCATTCAAATACCCTTGTTCAACGTCCGTCTCTCCGACAATCGCTCAATTTCCGAGACAATTTAAAGCCGCATCGCACGATAGACGTGCCTCCTCGAGGTAGTATTTGACGCCGAAAATATTACATCTACATGAATGGACCCGTCGTTGACGCATACTCTCGATGGATGGAGTTACTCTCGTAAATAAACGGTATCCAGGATGAGATTGTAGCTGGTATTCTAATGAATGGTTGAAAGTAATTTTTATCAACGGAAGTGACTTTAAGAGCACTGATGTATTTAGGATTAATGGTTTTTTACCAACTCCAAGCATTAATACTCTTAAGGAGGCATGGATGTGTGCGTTCTGACAAATGAAGTTGTGGTAGTAGTTGTGGTAGTGTGTAAAAGTGCACGTAATTATTGGCTGATGTCAGCTAGCTCTTTCGATGACCAAGGAAGAGACCAGGAACACCGCTGCAATTTCTGAAATTATGATAGCTTACATTCCTGACCGTTTATAAGTTCCTATACCGTTTGATAAGGGTTGTACGCCAGAAACGCGTGCACCAACGCGAACAGAGCTGGCGAAAACTAAACTTTCTACGCGTGACATCGCGTTGTGCTTACACTCTATACTACCGTACCGGGTGAGCACCACCCGGTTTGTACATATTGCGTTGGCTATATTGAATCCAATGACGTAGAAATTAAACCGTAGTGGGAGGAAAATTTTTGATATTTTTTTTTCGTTTTGCGAGTTAATGGATGGCCGCGGACGTAAAATATTTTCACATACAAATCGTTATTGAATCCATTTACTGAATTCCTCGATAAAATTAAGATACCACCTCACTGTGAACGACCTCATTCCTAGAGAAATAGTACACATTTTGGACCTCAAAACACCTCCTCCCAGCCAAAAATCTGGCAGGCCCTGCACTATTTCTTTCTTCTTTTCTTTAAACTTTTACCACTCTTCATTCTATCCAAAGAGTTCTCTTTTCCATCCTCTTCCCCGTTTGCCCAAGATTATCCCCTCCGCTACGACCCTCCCTCCAGCCTCAATATCCCCTCATCCTTTTTTTCTACCCTCTCGTATTTGACGTAGCAGCTCCACCCCATCCCATCTCCCGCCATATTTAGGTCTTCATCGGTGGTGTTCCTCTCTAACCAAATCATTTTCTCAACTCTTCTTAATACACACGTATCAACATCCACTAAACTCCGCTCATACTATTGCTCCACCGCCAGGTTTCGAATCCATAGGGTTATATACTCTATTTTAAAGTTTTCACCATTTTTTACTTACCTCTTCACTTAGCCTACCCATCATTAGTTGTCCTTTCGCCATTGCTTCTATTGCAGATCTCATTCTTCTACCAATGCCCTTACTACTGCTCCCATTTCCCTCTTCATTTCTGTTCTAACACGTGAATCTTTCGTTTTTCAATTGTTAAAATTGAAAGTTTTATTAGTGGCGCCCTACCTTTGCCCTTCACATGTAAAGCTTAGTCGTTCGTTCCCATCTATAACTCTAATATTTATTTTATTATCGTCCATGCCCGCTTGTAAATATCCCATTGTGGCAGTTGCAATGAAGGCGTGCGCTTTATGTGATACATGTAGACCTTTCTTGGTATAATGGTCATCTCTCATATTAGGGCTAGTAACGTGTAATATTAACGTTTATTCAATTTAAAATGTGTGCTAAATTGTAGATATTTGTGCTTCTTGGTGTTGGTCCTCCCTCTGAA
>LYUA01000804.1:257806-268406 GCA_002093875.1 Calopteryx splendens
CAGTGGCGGTATGTACTGTTTGTATTTTTTTTCATCATGCATACAATTTTTTGCTTGTATGTGGATATCTTATTTCATTAGAGTAATAAATATTTTTTTTCAGATTTCATGTTTAATAATGTCTGTTTTACGCTTATCTACAACTATTTGTTTCACGATAAGACTCAGCGGTGGGCTTCAATAATTGATTGGAATGGGTTGAAATTTAATTCGTAATTTTATGAGTCAGACGCACAGTCACATACAAAGGAGACGTGTTCCAGTGATTAAATGATGATTGGTTTCCCAGGATATTTCAAAAGAGGCAGAAATGAATATTCATCGTTTTCAAGTTCTCGCAATACTTGTCAAATGTGCAGAAACCTGTTTTGTATTCCGTTCGTGAGCTAAATAGTTTGTCACCCTAGAAAGGAAGTAGAAACGAATGCATTCCATTTAGCGGCAGTTAAATTTCATGATTGAATTATCAGTTGTTTATCCTTTTCTGCCAAATTTTACCAGCAGAATTGATGGTTGGTTGAAAAAAAACAATTGTGGGGAATTCTCTTTAGTTTTTCCAGAAATTCAGTCGGATTACTGAGAAAAATAATTTCCTCTCGGAATGGACACGTGCCGAACACGCGCTCTCTCTCTCTCTCTCTCTGCCGTGAAGGAAACGGGAGTGAGCGGGAGCCACTTTATAACATTAGTCAATTTATTGCCCTTACCTCGAGAGACCCGTTTCTGTTTCGCTGTTCCGAAGTGAAAAAGAAAACGAGAGAATCGGAAATCGTTTCCGAGGAAAAAGAAACCGTTCTCGAGCTCTTTTCAATTTGAAAATAGCATCCGCGGAGCACCGAGTGCCTCCCCGCTTCCACAAAGGGAAACGAAATATTATACCCAACCTCGAGAATACACAGATGATGATGTCCCTTTTAAGATCGCAGGCGGGACTGAAAATAAGTTTTTGGGCGAGAGCGCGTGTTCTTCGGAAAGAAATGAGAGTGGGACGGTCGGTGGGAATGAAAGGAAAATAACTCCCCCACCCCCACCTCTAGGAGGAGCTCTGCATATGGAAAGCGGGAGAAAAGGATAGCGAGGGGGAGGAATGGTGACGGAGATCTTTGCATGGCCTTGGAGGAGGAACGGGAGGCGGCTCGTGTGGCCTGGGGGTTGTTAATGAGAGAGAGAGAATAAGGGAGATTCCTGCTGTCGAAGTAAGGGGAGCGAGATATAAGAATGGAATTGGCGGAGGAGGAGGAAACTTCGGCCCAGAAGCTCTGTGAGGGTTGGAGAGGAAGGGAGGGGCAAAGGTTTATTCATCCGATGCTCCCTGGGCCAACGATGCATTTACATAGTACCCTGCATACCACCACTTGGTTGTGAGGCAGGGGGCGAGTTCACACCAGGCATGCACTGAAGAAATGAATCATTCCTAGAGGGGGCTCATACGCCACAAAAAGGTTCGCATGCAACAATAATGCCCAACTTAACAAGCGTCACATGCAAGATTTACACATCAAGGGCGAGACTAGGTCTTATACCTACCACAAGGAGGAACATATGCAAAATAAATACTACACACTATTCCTTCATACTATTATAGTAAACTTCCAAATGAAACTGTTTAAGAATAACATGCAATTCAAATACACCACCGTTAGCATGGAAACCCTACCTTTCCTGTGATCCCTCTACGCTTACGGTAGGATTATCGAGGTTCCTAATTCTTCTCTTGTGGTATTAAAACTAGGGGGTGGGGGGTGGTGGAAGGGGAGAAGAGAGTGAGAAAGGGGGTGAGTGCATTGGAGTCGAGCGAGTGAGTGATGCTCCCCCATCAAAACGAGGCCACGTACTTCGACAGGCTCGTCGTGAGGGACGAGAGTGGCGGTGTGGCGAGGGGGAGGGTTGAGATTAGGCGGCACAGGGGAGGGGAGGGGGGGGAGTCTCCCGGGAGGGAGGATTCGCGTCATCACGCGGATATCGAGAGGAGAGGGACAGGGGGGGCGGGCTGGAGGCGAGGCCATGCGCCGTGACCAAATCCCCCTCCGCCCGCCTTATTTGCGTCGCTCGTCTCGCGTTCCAGCTCTTTCCGAGGGACACAATCCGATTCTACAATGGAATAAGTAGAAATTGAAATGCAGTTAATTAAAAAAATAACCCCATAAGTTAATGTTAGATCGGCCAAAATGGCAACTGGAAAATCAGAAACTTTCAGTGTGCAGCAAAAGGCTAGTTGCCGCTAAAATATTAAGTTTGAAAGGATTGTGATACTTTTATGGTGTGGCAGGTATGATATTTACAGTCTAAAATTCCCCAATCGTCTCTCCGTTTGCATTTTCAGGTGGAGATTGTATGACTGCACCAGTCTTCCTGCTTGAAAGAAGAGCTGGTTACGAAGCCATAGGGAAAAATGGAAATGGCATTTGACAATCGTGTGGGACAGTGAGTCGATAGACAGCAAAAATAGCGCTGCCCGGATTACAGTAAGTATTCGTAAATAGATTTGAATTTTTATCTTTAAGCGGAGTGATAAATGTTTACCATGATTTTAAGTACCTCAAGAATAATATCTTGAAGGAGAAAAATTGAGTTAAGGAAGATGCTAAATAATATACCCGGATAAAATAAAATATCCGGGATTCTCTAAATGCAGTTAGTTTTTGTTGAATTTAATATTTTAACAATTAATGCAATACATGTTTTCCTCACTTGGGTGATATCTTTGGCCAATTTTTAGACCCCCTTAACTTTACGAATTTTAACGTTTTCCGTTTTTCAATTGAGGCACAACAGGGGAAAATTGATAATATTTTCTCTCGATAATTCTCGATTTAAAATGTACGTGTTTATTATCTTGAGGATAAAAAATATATCCTTTATGAGAAAAATTAACAGTCTGTTGTAACCTGTTTAATGCCTGAAGCTGATAGCTAAGCTTGACCACAAAACCAATATCTGGCATTCCATTTTTCATTCACAGCATTCCGTTGTGACAGTGACTATAAGAACCGCAAGCGCCAATTAAATTACCGGAACGTGGGAATTTCCTTAAAAAATTCAAATTATGAAAGCAATATGCAATATAATTATGTAATTTACTTGTGCAGTACATAAATATAATTTTGATGAATGAAAAAGAACTGAAAATCATCAGTTTATATACTTCCAGATCATCTAGAACGCGTATTCACAGTTACATAATCACTAAATGTTCATCTGGAATTAAAAAAAATATTATATACTCAATGACTCTAGCAAAGTAATGCAGCAGGCGTGTATTTTTAACTGTGTCATTAGATTAGAATATCAGAGTGCATATTTTCATTAGGCTGTATTGAATAATATCATGGAAAATCTTTCCATATTTTCACTTTTTGTTAAATATAATTGAGATTCGACAAGAAGAAAACAAAAGGACTGCCATAATACATAAATTTTAAAACTATTTATATATTCACGTAGCAAAAATATATAAGTAAATGACCTTCCATGGAAATAAAGAAAACGTATATTTTTGTCAAAACCTTCTGGATTTTTTATTAACTTTTGGCGTCTCCCACGAGTATGTAATGCTCTCGGTGCTTTTTTCCCTAACACCAAGTCATTTATTCCGTACTGGTATCGTATCCGGTATATCGTTTCTGGTATCGTACCGCATCTCATAAAGGAGAAGTTGAAATGGAATGCACATTATCCATTCGCAATTCCTCTATCAGTACTCGCTTTCCCACATCAATTTTTCATGGACCAAGTGTAACTTCAACTCTCTTTGGGATACCTAACTCGACGCCGCTCTAAATTTCTTCACGGTGGGTAACACTTCCTCTCTCACCCGGCTCTTTCCGACTCCTGCTCGTATTTTAACGGCTCTGATTTATCCGTTGGCCGGAGCTCTTCGCTCGCTAAAGCGTCGGGCGGCTCCATCCTCCTCCACCCCTCTCCGACCGCGTTCCCTCGGACGAGACGTGCAGACAAATCTACTGCTACCGCAAACGGTTGCATGCCGTGTCAACACGGGGTTTTTGCAACGCGAGCCGGGGCGGGCCGAACCCTTGCGGGACGCTTAAATCCTTTCCCTTCGAAGGCGGGAGGGGAGGGATAAGTATTGCCAGGGTCTCTCGTTCTCGGATCTCTCGAAGTTCAACCCATTGGCGCGAGCTGTGGAAATAAAAGATAAGAGGCGGTGGGTCGCTTTCGTAAATGTGGGAACCCGTGAATAACGCGAGGAAGGTCAGCTGGGAGACCACTCGAAGGAAAATAGTGTAAGGGAGCATTCAGTTCGAGGAGAGAGAGGGGGAGATAGGGTCTGGGACGAGTGAGTGTTGGCGGCGCACAAGGAGGACGACCCTCTTGAGGTCATAAAGTGCTCCCTGCTGGTGCTACCTTCCAAATGCGTGCAAGTTGCACGATTCAGTTCAGGGCGGGCACGCGGACTCGTAAGTCTTCCCCTTGCCCACGCTCGGCGCGTGACTTGGAGGACGAGGAAACAGAAGCGAAGCGCTCAGTCGGCTTCTCTTTGTAGGCAGAAGCTAACAGAGATTTAAATGATGTCCCTTTTCTTCAAAGTCCTAAGGAAAGTCGTGTCCATGAGGGGACATTTCACAGTCTTCCCTTCGATTGTTCCACCTGCATCGTGCACGTGTCCAAAGGGAAAGAAAATAATAGTCGAAATCATCAGCGTCCCTCGATTGACCAATTGATGTTCATTCCTAGTTGCTGGAAAAAGAGTGTCCACTAGAAGTTATGGGAATGTGGCAGTAGGAATGTGGTGCGAGAGGAGAAAAACGAAGGCTTAATGGATGGGTGGAATAACTAATGCGAAGGGTTTTACGGGAGGGACGTGAATGGAGTCCATGGAATACGTATATGAAGAGAGTTGCCTATTGCATATGTTTCACAGCGCGATAACTTGCCTCGCACAAATTGAACACAGTGACACACAAATAGTTATGTGAAAAATCCACAGTGTAAAAATCAAGAGGAAATCCATTGGGAAAATTTAGTGAATGGTTTGCTTACGACCAATTAGATGAGGTGACAGATGATGACGATAGCAACTGAAAATTAGTCAAGACGACTAATATTTTCTCCTGTTACATTTAAACTTTCTTAACCCAGCATATCGCATTAATATTATAATTATTTTTCATATGTTACTTCATATTTAGCCAAACCACGATATTTTATTACACATTCTCGTATTGGGGAACTTTTTGCAATAACTTTTTGAAACGGCATTTTCGCAATAACTGCCCACTTTTTATGCTAATTATTAACCTCAGGAATCTGAAAGGATTAGAAAATTAGATAAAATCTGTGGCTCAAACCTTCAATCTGATTGCTTTTAATATCATTTCAGAAGTTTTTTATTCTTGGATAATCTGGGGATCTACACGTGACAACATTGATAGTCAAAAACTAAGGTTCCCCCCGGCAAGTTATAAATTTTATCGTAATTCTGGATTCTCCAGTTCAAAAAGGGGAAAATTTATTATCTGCTCCTTAGAACTAATAGTTTGAGTAATAATTGGGCCAGAAGTCGGTAATCCCTATTTTTAATTTCTTACCATTCATATTTCGTCAATAAATGCCAGAGAGATATGTTCGATAAAGAATTATTTGAAATTCTACTAAGAAAAAGGAGTTATTGTTATAGATGTGTATGGTATAAAATATTTGCCTTTTAAATAGCCTTTTTCGCCACACACACATCGTAAAATATGTAAAATGATCTAATTTCATCGATTTTTAACTTTAAATTGATTTTTAATAACAGATATGATTGATTAAAGTGAACGTAAATTGAAAATTTAAAACGTCCGGCAAAGAAGTGCATAGAACCTCATTCCATTAAAAATCTATATATATTAGTGGTTCTTTCTATATTTATTAGTGGTTTAGAAATGGAGAGACTAAAGTGTAGTTAAATATAGATGGGAAATTTGTTTAGACTTCAACATACATTTCGTGAGGTACCTACGAATGAAAAATAATTAAATTTCCTGATATTCTACACTCCACTGAGTACGTGGGTGTATGAGTACGTATGCGTATATGAGTACACATAAAACACGGGTATCTATGTTACTATTCTTGCATTTATCTCATTATTCATGCTTGTTTCTAGTATTATTATAGTACTGTAAACATATGCCATATTTTTCTTGTGAATATATAAACGTTTCTCTGATACTTTAATGTTCCATGGAGGCTCGTATTAAAACCTTCTTCTACCTTTCTTATGCTTATTTAAGTCTTAAAACATTATTTTTATCCATCAATACTTATGTCAATGTAAGAAAGGTCCTCGTTTGAATTTCCCCGTGGGTTTTATGACTTTTCCCGTCTCAAGTCTCCACGACCGAATCAGCTCCAGCTCCCAGACCCTATTTCCCCCTAAGGCCCAGAGCCCTATTTCTTCCCAGCCACTTTCTTACCTCACTGGGTTTTACCGACTCCGCTTTGTCCCCCTACCCCTCGTCAGGAGACTCTCGGTTGTATTGCCTCCCAAGTGCACGCTGCCGTAAACGCCATGCGAGCGAGAGAAAGTGTTTTCGGACCTTTCTTTTCATGAAAAAAGATATTTCGGCCTATGCACGTTCAACCATCATTGGACAGCTATTGCGGCTTTCTTTTCGCGACTTATACGCCTCTTAAAAATAATGTTTTCCTCTTTTACGGCCCTTTTGTTATTATCTCCAGCAAACACTGTTTGCCATACTTCCTCGAATATTTCTCCTCAGTAGTCTGTTATGATTCAATCTCCCGACAAATTATTATTCTCTCTGCTAATCGATCCCTATGATTGTTTTTATGGATGATGCACACATCTTCAGGCGATAATGGTTCTATTTAACCATTTGCCCTACCGAAATATTAAAACAAATTTGTATATCAGAGCTGTGCTATTAAATACATTGGAAACAAACCGACCCATCCACCAGTTACTACTTAGTGTTGTTGTAGCGGAAGGAATAAGGAATTTTAATCTCATGCGCTGCATGCTAATCATCTGCAGAGTATGTAGGTTATGAGGAATTTTGAAATGGTGAGTTTATACCAAAAAAAGCCCTTGCTTTTGCATGGATAAAAGTTACGTTAACTATAGACGGAAATACCCAAAAATATACCGAGTTTGAGCATTGCACGGATTGTAAGGTCATTGTGGTTTACAGCTCAAGGACCCCATAGCTGTGCAAGAATTAAGAGAGGAATTCACTCATGCGCCGAGTTTCGAGTGAGGAAGCGCTTTTATGGAATTTGCACATCTCTAATTACCTACACTACCCTAGATGTAATTGTGCAAAAGGAGAAGTGTTGGTCTGCGCAGAATCAAACGGTGCATGTTTTCCTTCGTTTAAAGTCATGGAAAAATTTTTAGCACGTAAATGTTACCTACCACAAATGTAAAAATAAGTTTTATCGACGAAGATATTGCCACTCTTGTATTTGAACTCCAACCTCCTGAAAATTTAACGGAATCCGCAGGACGGAGATAAAAATGTAAAATAAGATAAGCACTTCGCGAAACTAAACAAAATATTTAAGATCGCAGCACGACCAATTCAAGCCCTGGTGAGATACAGTTATTTAATTAGAGTTGATGGTTTTGCTTTAGTTTTAATGTACAAATTTGCTGTCAAACTTAATTACAGTTCTCCCCCCCCCATTTTTTAACAGTATTTTTTTGAAACAGTACTCATATTTTGAATACACACAGTACTCACATTTTAACAGTACTCATATTTTGAAAAACAAGGGTATTCACTATTTTCGAAAAACTCTGGCGGTTGAAATGAAAAATTATCAATTTAACTCTAGTTTTCCTCAATGGATGTGTGCTAAGATGCAGTTAATAAGGTTATATTTAAAGTTAATTGTAAAGATAATAATTAAGTGAGGAATTCAATCTCTACGCTCGTCTCCTTCTTTATAGACGCGTGACTTTTGAATGGAAACATAAATTACCCTCCGTGAAATCTTACGCGATGGCTTAATCAAGGTTGATGTGACTACAGGAAATTAGCACCCGAAATTATTTTTTTAATTCCGATAATTATTTCGTGCTGGGCCTCACCGCCACATCTCTTGTCCGGTTATTGCCCCATAATCGTGTCGCGCGAGCTCGTACTGCTGCAGTACAGAGACTATTAAGTTTTACTATATCTTCCTCTACATAACACATAAGGTACGCGACATAAAACGCACCAGTCGCGGATTTTAATAATACCGGCCCTTCACATAAATGTGGTCCCCTAGAAATGTAATGGTAGGAGCTAGCCCATGCCGAAGCAGAAAGCTGTTTCCTGAAACCAAGTTATGTTGTATTATTTCATAAAAATTGGGCCTTAATTAAGATTAATTAAGCGTTTATTATAATAACTTAGTTGTTATTCAATTACCTTATATTTAACTACTGATTTAAATATTGTCTCTTCATTCACAATTCATTACGAACTTATGAAATCTGAGATAAGTAGCTCCTTATTATATGAGGTTCAACTTTAATAGGAGGCTCGTAGACGCAACATTAGTAATTACTTTGAGAG
Source organism: Calopteryx splendens (assembly GCA_002093875.1). Lineage (NCBI taxonomy): Eukaryota > Metazoa > Arthropoda > Insecta > Odonata > Calopterygidae > Calopteryx > Calopteryx splendens. The sequence continues at coordinate 266,338 of LYUA01000804.1, forward strand.
TGCAGTTTTAATTCAAGAGGAATCGGAGGTATTTTCTACTGAAGCAATCAAAATGGTACAGAACGATTGCCTAGTACGTTAATAGTTACATCCGAGCCTTTAATGCTGATTACTTTTCACTAGAGAAATAATCAGTTCTCTATTCCTCCACCTTTAAATTAATTTCATTCAAAAACTACCCTTCTTTTTGGCGTTACTATAATGAGCAGGATCATATCTATTTTTTACTTTTAATGGCACAAAAAACTGAAATTCGAGAGAGATATGCGACTCTAAGGGCTTGCTCAAATGGAAAGAACTTACCCATTATTCCTAACGAGTCTACCCACTACAGTGTCTCAGTGTCTAACGATAAAATACTGACTGTACCTCAACCGTATTTTCACGAAGGAAGAAAGTAATACGTATGGTATGTTTTCTTTTGGAGTTAAAGCAGCATTAATGGTGAAGCGAGTTTTAAGTGAAAATACCACATGAATGGGACTTTTTTTTTAAGCATTTCAAAATTTTAGAACTAAAAATCCGTAATGTTTTTTATATGTATGCTTTTGTTATGCCATTTCAATTTTTTTACGCTTCGAAGGGAATAAATGATATTTAAATTCACAGCCGCATTGTTAACCGCAAACCGACAACAGGGCGTGCACCAGGGAGTCATGGACACACACTAAAGGAGAGGAAATGAATGTAAAATGGAGATTTGGTGTTTAGCTTTTAATATTTTATTTATTCTACAAACATAATTTAAGTATCGAATTATTTTTTTTAATTTAATGTATTTAAAAAGTAAATTAATTTTCATAATAATATTATTTTTCTCAGGTACTTTGTTGTGTATTGTGGGAGGACATACCTAATGACTGTGTACTTGATTCTATCCCTTCAGGCGTCCCTATCTTATTTTTTCCTAATTGAGTTCTGATGTCGCAAGAGTATTTTTAGCATCAATTTATTGCTTGGGAAGACATTTAATCTTATGCTTATCCTTCGTTCCTTCATAGGTTGAAAAATCCCCAACTAATGCGTGAAGCTCTCTTCTTTCTTCATTTAAGTTATTTATAATGCCGGCTCGCTTTCTCTCTACATATTTTTCGATTATTCAATAAATGTTTTCCGAGAAGGATCCAAATTGCTGGAAACATACCGAGCGTTGGAGATTCAAAAAAAAAGAGAAATGCCTGTCTCGTGTCTATGTCTGGGTAAATTAATTCAGACATTTGAATGAGCATAAGGGCTGGAGAAGTGGGCATGAGTGGTGGAGAGAAAGGAAACACCAGCCGAGGTACGGGAGGGATAAAATTTCCAACCCTTGAACCGAATACTTAACCAGATCATTAAGTCCCTTTTATCTTTTTAGATCGATGAATCTCGGAAGTGATCCACACGAGCTCCTGAATATTTCAGTTCCTCCGTGCCGAAGTTGGTGAAACGGAATCAAACGGTGTGTCAGAGAAACAGATGTTAAACACGTTTGCTTCCTGCGACACGCGAAGTTTTCTTTCTTATTCTTCCCCAGAGCTATTCTTCAAGAAGAGAGGCGGTATATCTAGCTAAACTCTTTTTATTTTGGCACGCGTAAAGACATTACGACTCCCGGTTCGTTCCTTCCTAGGGGGTGATGAAAAAGAACGAATGCGCGAAGGAAAGCTCATAAAATGAATCTAAGCGCATACAAAAAAACTTTCGGAAATTAAAAATATTCCTAGTTATGCGTGTTTCATTAGCATTGGCGTCTCTGATAGAGAAACTTCCCCGAAAAATCCATAGCATTTTTGCTTAAGGTGAGTCAATGTTTCAAAGAAGCTATCGCTGGAATAATTTACTAGATTCGAGTCTTATTAACTGACAAATGTTATTTTTTCGGAGTCAAAGAAAATATTAATATCAGGGCTCAGGTAAATCGGCTGAAATTGGTTCACTCGGTCATGTGTGAATCTTTCGCAAGAATTGCATACCTTTCGTATAAACCATGGAGTTTTAAGTGTATGAAGTTTCTAAAATTCATCTAGGTTTTAATTAAATGTTTTTATGTTCAAGAAATCTTTTGAATTTATTCATCGAATCCAAAA
>LYUA01000805.1:6605-22118 GCA_002093875.1 Calopteryx splendens
ACGCTTAAAAAAAATGTATAGAGCTGAAAGAAGATTATGTTGAAAAATAAAAAAAAATCTACCCAAAATAGTGTTTTTTCTATTTTTTTCTAAGGATTTATTGAACGACCCTCGTATCTACATGAACGGATTTCTGCTTATGGAGTCACGTCATTATAAATGGAAACGATGTATTCACGCAAGTATTACAAGACTTTTTTCAGCCACTTTACTCGATTTTAAATTAATGAGATCTGGTTACCTTTACGAAAAACTTGTTTGACTTTATAACCTTTTTTTGCATCTTATCATATTCTTCTCACTTCCACATTGTATACTTTTAAATCGTTAACTTTTAAAGCGTGTGTTTAACATAAAAGAGACAAATGCTCTATCTCATCGAATATGCGTGCCCGCCGTAAGAATGTTCTGATCATAACTCTTTATGATACAATTTCACGGAGAAATTTTCGACTCACAAAGGATCTTGGGAGGTTCACTGCGGGGATAGATTTTAACCTTCCCGGGTCAAAATGATAAGGAAAGAGACATGCTTCCAATCAGCATACTACTTGGTAGATATTTTACCGGTTTCTTTTAATTTTTTGGCCAGGAAAGAGTAAAACGCAAGCACGCACGAAGACTGAAGGAATATATTTTCCTCGGGCCAGAAAATTTGAAGCGACATCTTTATGCCCAGGCGTGCCCTTCCCTAAAATGTCTCCTCTCAAACGAAGAAATGTAGTGATTAAAATTTTATTTTTAAAATGCAGGGTTTCGAACCAAATGTGCATTGTTTTTATTTTCAATATGGGAACCCTTAAGATCCTTTTAGGTACTAAAATCTTGATTTAACGAACAGATGTCGAATCGAGAGGATGTATACCTACTGCTCGGGGTCACAGCCTTTTCAACTTTCTTTGCTTAAATGGGCATGAGGAAAGAATGGCTTCGGTGCAGTCCAGGACTAAAAACAACCTTCACTTTAAAATGTAAATTTCGGTAAGATATAGTTGGATGATGTTTTAAACACAACCTACACCGAAAAATGAATTATAATGAGAAATGACAAAACCTTTCGGATCGGGTTGAAACTCTCGAGTGAAAAGTAAAACTTCTAACGATGGATGGGGACATTGGAATTTTTCAATAAAGCACTAATACGACGAAGACTTTTTCCCTTGTCTGATCAAGACACTTGATTGGTTTTTCAGGGGAGTTTAGTTGAGGACATCGATAAGCCTGCTTGCGGAGAATATTTCCTTCGTTAGAACGACCATGTCACAAACCCCTGAAAATCAAAATGTGGAATAATGTCGCTCTGATTTGTGAGTTATGGAAAACTCAGTCTTATCCTACTAATATCACAGATTAATTTTCCAAGTTGTATTATATATGAAATTCCATGAGAAAAATTTGTAGCCGTCGTACGATGGGAGTTTTCGGTGACGTAACCAAAAAAAGAATTCGGGGTGAGGTAATGCTGAATCTTCGTTGAAAACTGTACGCGAAGAATTTATTTCTGCCGTCCAAAAGCGATATTGGTATATTTATTATTAGCTTTATTATTCAAACTTCCGGTTGATTACTGTGGTTGATTTTGCTTTATTATTGGCCTCCAACCTTGGGTAAGAAGGCGCCACTATGAGAAGATGCATTAAATGTTAAAGAAAAATCACGGGCATTACTACTCGTCCCCATTACGCACATTTTTGTCACATTATGAGTTATGATTTAGAAATTAGGACCAAAACATTAATGGAAGATGATGTAAAGGCAAAATGTAGAGTTTTACACAACAATCAGGCTCCAGGAAGAAATATAAAATTATTCTAGGCATATTTCCATTGCAATAAAAATAAAAGCTGGGACGAGGTATCCTGACGCAGATTTTGGATCCACTTGCCACAGAGACGCAGGCTAGTTCCCTTCAAAGAAGAAGAAGAAGCCCGTTGGGGGTTAGCTCCAGATTAAATGGTTTCCAATATGTGTTGTCGATGAGTTTAACTGTTGAGGAGTGCCGCGAAACTTGAATGGACAAGTGCAGTGTGCCATTCACGTGAAAAGGCCTCGAAAAAGGGTCGGGGGACCCTTTGAAACATCACCACGGAAAATATTGCGTTAAAAATGAGAAAACCCAAATGACTTTTTTGCAGGTAACTACTTAATTTTTTTCTGAAATTCCATCACCTCCGACATTTTCACTTCACCTGATTTGGAGTCATTTATCCCCGTTCCTCGAGCCTAAAAACAAAAGGGGTTCGTCACTCAATTGCCGCCCCTGATGCTCCGAAATCAATCCTGGATGAAACCTGCAGACAATGCCAACCACGTGATTTTATAGGTACCGAAACACAGGAGTGCCAATGTCTGCCGATGCTATCCGGGAGCACAAGGAAAAGAAGTATATAATCAAGTTTATTTTATTAGTCTTATTTTTCGATTATAATGAGCAGGAGTTTTCCTACCGAAAAAATTGTAAACATGATAATATCCGAGGTTTACACAATAATGAGAGGTTTTTTTTCTAAACTAGTCTGTTCAGAGATAAATTGTGTTTGTAAATTATCTTATCGGTTGACGAAGACTTGGTCATATAAATGTCGGTGGTCAAATAAATTTTCACATGGTGAAATACATGTACAGTAAAATTCTGGAAACGTATTAGAGGAAAATGTTGTCCTTGATGAGAAGTTCTTCCTTTTCTACTGAACTGATTTCAGTTAACTCTACATTTTTAAAGAAACAGTAGATCTTTTTACTGTGCATTCAATTTTCAAAATACACTACCAACACATGACTATTAGATGTATCTTTAATGATAACGGTGCGTAGGCTCTCGCGGCGTGACGATTGTGAAGGCTGAACGCCACATAAAAGGTGAAACCCGAAAGTATGCAGCCTTCACAATCTTTCGTGACAGTTGGGGAGAACAGGGCGGTTAAATTAAGTCTTGCATTTAATCAATGCATTTACTCATATTCGTGATTTTGATTGGATTTTTAGTGGATTTTGATTGGAAGGAGTGGAAGACAGAGGAAGAAGCAAGGCGAGGCAAAGAAGAAATTGATTTAACAAAATGGGTGAAATATAGCGTATGCTAAGTATAAGCTTTTTTTTCTAAAATCAGATTAATTTAAAAAAATGATTTTATTTTAAACCTTAATAAGAACTGAATTGCCTCGTCCACAAGTTTTACAACCTATATTCTAGGTATGTACGTACGTATGTATATATATATAATAATTTACATCTCTCTCTGCTGAAGACGGTAGTAATAGTAAGGCAATGCCCATATTAAACAGCAGTTCATTAAGCAGACTGAATAAAAACTGGAATATTCAATGTTTTACCAGTTTGATATAAACATTTCTAACAGAAATGAAAATTAAAAGTAGATCACAAAATGTTTGTTTCAGTAATGACTGGGAAAAATAGGCGTCTCTCGATAGCAATTTATACTAAATCATTAAGGTAGTCCATTTTTTACGTAACTCTGTACTTCTCCTTCCTTGTGGTCCTGGGGGTTACGTTCGGCTGAAGACCGGCCACCGCCGCTGCTCTCACCATCGCTTTAGCCTAGACTTGATCCCATACTCGGCGTAACGTATCTTCGTGTAATTTCCTTCTTGACTAAAAGGCCTTGACCCTGACCCCTGTCTCACATCCCGTGTTGCAAGGTCCGTGTTTGTTCACGGATGTGGTCCCAGGCGTTTTAATGTTCCTCATAAGCCACGGGGAAGGTGCGTGAGGTTATTGCGAATGTGACGCACGTTGGTCTCTGTCGCGGGATTAATTTCCCCATAAAGCACTTCGTGAGCTTGTGTCCTATTGGGAGCCTAATCTTTACGGGGTCTTCAGAAACTCCGAAAGGGTATCGCCAATCTCAAGTGTGTTTGAATTGCGGTTGCCTCTGACGAGGAATAAATCTTCCACTATGCGACCACAAGAGCGACTGTAAGAATATTGCTTGTTTCTGTGAGTGTCCAGTGAGTTTTTGTTTAGTGTGAGTGATCCCTGGCGAGAGTTTTACCTTCTCCGTAAATCACTACATAAATTTAATTTGTTTCCTTTTTAAATTAAATCAACGTTTGGTGTGAAACCCTATACGGCGCGAAGAGTTGCCTTGCGCTGTTTCAAATGGTTCATCAAGCCCAAGGTCCGAATTCGATTCCCTATCTAGTATATATCCCAAAAGTATCAGAATCTTTCTTTATTTTCCTAGTCCCCGTTTGGATTCTTAATGAAGAAGATATTTTCAACGCATTTGCCGTATTTCTCTTTGTAGTTACCCTTTTCTTTCCTCCAACTATATTCAACCACAGCTGTGAAGTTTCGACATACTTTGCGGGTTCTTATAATGGGGTAAATGCGTTTTGTTAACCTACGGAAGAGATCAAGCAAATAGATATGACACATTATATTTACACAACGTTCATTATTATGAAAGCTGATGCTCATTGTAGGTTTCTCCGTTAAAATGGCACTGAATGTATGTTAATCCAACGGCCACAGATGACGTCCTCTTTTAAGTAACAGAGCCATCCATTCCTTATGCATCAATACCATTCTTTCGGCCACTTTAATGATCGAATTTCCCTCTGCAGATTTAAAAAAAATAGCAATAATATAATGAGGATTCCAATATAAGACATTAACCTCGAATGGGGTTTACTGCGAACGGTATTTCCATTTCCCACAAGCATGATATAAATGATCGACTGCGTTAAAATAATAATCACGTCCATATGCTCAACCGTTCCTAAAATATATACAATAGCAACATCAACAACATAATCGCCAGAATTTAACAAAGATCTTCGTTAGGCCTGCACCACATCACTGTTACAAAACAAAAACAGAGGATGGGCAAGAAAACTAGGCTGTGGTGGTACACTAGGTACCAGTACCTAGGGTACGAATCCTAGGTACAAAAACCAAGGGCCAGAAAACTATGGATTTTTGAACGCCAACCCCTATTATTTATTGACATTAAAAGTGGTATCAGGGGTTGGTACATACTAATAAAACTACGTAGTTACCGGTGCCTAAGCACCATAACGTAGAGCAATAATTATAATAATAATGACGACTTTATTAGGCGAAATTAGGGCCTATATGGCTTTCTCCTACATTTAACCTTTTATACAATTAACAACAAACACACACATCAATGCCCTAGGTGGTGGATGAAAATCACCTAGGCGGGGTTCGAACCCGTGATCTTAGGTTTGGCAGGCGAGGATATTACCCCGCCGCCACCGAGAGCACTGTACTTATGATTAAATCTATACCTCGAACTACAACTGCCCTAGGTACAGGTATCTAGGGCTTGAATCCTGGATATTTCTTGGTACCTCGGTACCGGTACCAGCCCATGATTCAAATAAGCACCTAAAAGGTCAAAACCGTTACATGCTGTTTGTTGACAAATAAGATGGACTGTGTTTCTCTTCTCCCATGCAACTGTTGGCCCTTGCTCCGATTGTGATGTCACACCTTATGTCGAGTCCGCGTCATCCTCTTACACGGGCTTTGAACTTTTTTTTGGCCACAATCCAAATTATTTCCCTTGAGGAAATGACCTACATTTTTAAGACTAAAAATGAGTCAAAAAAGGAGTAAAAGAGTGACACCAACTATTTCTAGGTTACGTGATCGACACGGCTCTTGTGTCCCAGACGAACGTCTGCGATAGGGAGCGTATCCAGGGAGGCAGAGAAGAGTGACCATTATAATCTTATGCTAGGTACCTTTTGAAGTAATCCACCTCATGATTCAAATTTGTAAGTGCACACCCACCTCCTCTCACTAGTTCTAGGTCGTGCGATCACGTATCGATATGAATGAAATCCGAGGCAAATGGGCGGCTCACTACATTTACGCAATTGTGCTAAGGAACGGGGGAAATACAACCCGTGGTGTGTGCAACCAATAACTAATTACAAATTGGTAAATCGAACGTTAGGTATGATACATCGAAAGAATCAAGCGTGAGGAGAAATCGAAAACACTGGCATGCCTTCCTTGTTCAATAACAATTTAAAAATCAATGCTTTTTTTTAAACAAGAAGAACGAACATTCTGTTAAACATTAAATTCTCACAAATAGATAATTTCTTTGCGCTTTTGTTTGATATTGATATATTTCTGTCGTTAACGGTTATGTATCGGGTTTTTGATGGGCACCGGGCACCACTGCTACACTTCCCATGGCCCCAACAACAAACCATTCTTCTCCTCGGCTTTCTTCCTGCCTCCCTACATTCCGTCCTACATGTTTAATCTCAATTCCTCCCTCTCCCTCACGTACCAAACATTCTACCCTCCATCACAGTCTTCACCAATGCATTTACATGTGCCCTGCGCACACCTTTCCTCCCTCCCTTCTTCCAATCTCCCACACCCACATGTACGCACACTTAAATGACGTGAAAATTCGGAAACTTTTTTTGCCAAATTACATTGCACACAACTAAGCCACTTGCAAACTTTGGGCATACTTTTGAAAAAAAATATAAACTCCTATTATTCTACACTTCTCCTCTTCAGCTCCTTGCAGGTTCCTCTCGTGCATAAGGCCCCAAGGCATCTTATTTTCATCACAAACTCCAACATCTCCTTCTACTGCAACTTGTCTCACTCTAAATACTCCACCAAACGTCTCCATTATCGACCAAACTCAACGCTTCTCCGTTTGTTTCGCTTTCACCCTCGCTCATCTCCATTAAAACTGTTTCTCTCTTTTTCTTCATGACCACACTTTCCGATGCATGCCCATCCTTTTTTCAAAGGCCAAGGCTGCAAAGATACAACCTCAACGACCCTTATTCGATTCTACATGCTTGTTTCCTTACGCCTGTAAGAGCGGTGTTCGCAAAGCACCTAGCCGGGCAGTTAAGTTAGTTTGATCGCTGAATGAGAGACATGGCCTACGTACCATCTACGTTTCATTCAGGCGTATCTGTGTGTTGGTTAAGAAATCGCAAAAACGGGAAAGTAAGTCGGCTCAGTCCTTCGAAAACTAAAAACCTGCATAAATCGTTATTAATTCGAACATTAGGTACGCTATTAAATTAGTCTAATTTATTTTCTAATCAACTTATTTCTTCTTCTTCTTTGGTTAATCTGTCCTCGGACAGGTTTCAATTGTCCTGCTCCCTCCATGTTGTCCGCTGTGCTGCCTCCTCCCTTAGCTGTTCATATGTCCTTGCCATCTTTATGTCCGTCAACAGATTGTGCCTTCCTCTCCCTCTCTTTCCCTCTACCATTCCCTCCACCAATCTTTTCATCAAACAGTCATTTCTTAGAATATATCCCATCCAGTTCCCTTTCCGTTTTCTTATAGCTCTCATAATGCTTAGTCTAAATTATTATCGCTTACACCAACTTTACTGCAAATATAAAACGAAATTGAGAACATTTCTGAAAAATCTATCACAGAATGGATATGAGAACTCGACTTATACTCATTACTGAAATTATCTTTTATGCATTACTCCTTTTAGGCATTTATGTGCAAACAAGATGAGTCAACAGACGAGCACATTTCCGAGAAAGGAGTGATGACCATGAATTATATTTCTTTCAAATCCTTTCGGCAAAGCTAACCATATTTTCTTTATTGAGAACGAAAAGATAAAGTGCTCTTCATTTCTTACTTCCGTCACATTTTTTCGAAGGTCTGATATCTGATCGAGATAACGTGGCATTGCCGCACGCTGTTAACACTGAAAATTGATCCCTCAAATGGCAAAATTCGGAACATTTTCATTAAACGCGACCCGATATGGTTAAACTTCCATCGTTACAACTAAACAGTTGGCACCTGTGAGATGGGAGTAAGTTCAGCGACAAAAATTTGCATTTAAATTGATTAGTGGTCCTCTGAAAGAGATTTTGCGAGCAGGTCGGTGGAAACTGTCGGTGGAACCGCCACTTTAAAGCCGCGCTTCCATTGATTGCGAATCACGAGTAACATGGAGCAAGTACTCAAACTTTTGATGACGCAAACCAGTCAGTTTTGCCAAGGGAATGGCCCGATTAACAGATACTAACATATATTAACACATAAATAAAATATGCACAAAAGCATGCACAAAATAACTCATCCTCTCGCCAAAAAAACCTCATCCTTTAATTTTCAGTCGAGCACTGTTTTCCAGCGCCGAAAATATCAATTATAATTTTGATATACTACATTGCGGAAAACTCCCACCCACGGTCTTATAATGACGACTTCTGGTAAATGAAGATTATTTATTTACTAGATATATTTCTCATTCGGAGAAAATGTTATTCTTTGCGCATGTTACCTCGCTTGCGGGCGTTCATTTCGTAGGGTGGGATGTTCTTTTTATTTCAAGGATCAGAAAAATTGCCTACGAAGAATGGACGTGTGAATTGATGCGTTAGACAAATTGATGAAAAATACGGCGGAAACTCACACGCCAAAAAATTTAAAACTATAAAATGAATTTAATTGAGGAAAACTGAGGGATGGCGAATACTTTCTTGGCCAGTCGTGGATGTTTGCTTTTCAACCTCCGGAGCCGGTTGAGGCCTACGCGTCGATCGCTAGCGCCTCCCGCCACAGGTAAGTTTCCCACACATGATCTGTGAAATCTAAGAAGAAAGCAGTCTAATAAACAAAATACACTTAACTTGGTTCAAACCACTCTTGGATACTCATTCGGTTGTATTTACGCATTCACACGTGAAGTTAATTGGGTTATTTAGCGTGTCCAGGGCCGAAGGCAATGTAAGTTGGGAATTGGTACAAATTAACATATTTATTGCATTTTTATCTTTCTCGATAGTGTCATAATTGGTTGACTGTTTTAGGGATCTACTACCAACCCGAACTCATGGAGGGGCATTTACTCTCCACAGCATTACAAATGCCCTATAAATATTTTTTCTGGGCTGTCAGCCTGGGGGGAGGTCGAATTATTTCTTTTTATTTCGGCAGCTCTTATTGTTTTTATACACTCCCACGAAAGCACGAGGTCGATTAAAAATTAATGGGAGGAAATGTAAATACCGTATCGCGTTGTAATTTCCTTTTTGGCTGTTTTCATTTTTAACGACAGGGAAGGGGATATATCATGTAAAATATTAACGGTTTATGATCATGGAGATAGTTAATCTATATGTCAGCTGCCTAAAAGAAAACCTAAAAAAACCCTCGAGTGATTATATTCCAGCAGAAAAAATAGTTTTAGCAAAATATTGTTTTTTACATCCGATACATAAAAAAACTTTTCTCGTATACAAGAACTACCAAATTAAAGATGATAAAATTCCATCAACCTTCGCGATACATTAGAATAAACAATACTTAATATAAATAGATTTACTTACCCATTATACAAAGAAACGCACAAGCAACCCACACGAGCAGACTAGCGGGAACTGACCCTGCTCTACGGAGAAGGGAGCCTGGTGTCACAAATATTCCAGACCCTAGAGGAAAAGTACACGGTGAGTAAGGATGCAATGTTATATAAGACACGTTGTGCTAACATCGATGTTACACTAATTTGCGGAGAGGGACGCCAAAAGTTAATTACTCAGGAGTGTAAAATGTAATTCAGGAATCTTACCGATCATTGTCCCGACAATAATGGCAATTCCGCTGAGTAAGCCCACTTGACGCTTCATATTCACCGCTGAAGACACCGGATTATTGCGGTTGGGTGAAACCGGGGTCGCCGGGTCCTTGCCTTTCGGAGACACTTCATATTTGTTCCCAGGGCTTCTAGAATAGGCATTGTTGGCGACTTCATTCATAACTGGAAGTAGAACGTTGCACCATCAGTAAAGAAATACCGAGCAAATAAAAAAAGACGATCTTACATCGCGAAATCTATTCTCCCACAATAATTTACAATAAAAAATTTTATCATTTGAAAGGCTAAATATGTATGCCACAAATAAACAAAGTAAAAGCCACCTCCTTAAGATAATCCATCAGCAAAATCAAACCAAAAAAATGCAAATGACATATTTCGGGGCACGACTATTGAAAATGCAGTGATTCACAATATTATGTTAACCCTTGTACCCACGTGTTCCCTTCATACCGTAACTCAGGGGAGCACGTCTTCGCTGAGAGTAATTCGACTGTTTCTATTGATGATTCCTCTAACGAAACTAAATTTGTATTAACCCGCGTAGGACGGAGTCTTTAAACGAAGGTCCGCCAGTTAGGATTTGGTCGTTTCACGTTGACTTATCTGAACACTATGGATGATGTTGTGTACATTCACATACACACATACGGTACATTCACTCAAGAGTTCACAGATTCACTTTGCAGAACCACGTCGAGTTGCGTCGTGCGCCTGCGTTTACTCGAACGACTCGAACCGAATGACTGACTACACATGCAAAGCCAGAATGGGCTGCTGAGCCGTAAAACGCTGGTGGCTTTATCTCCGTCCGCAGGGGAACGCTGAACTGAGTTTTTGGGGAAGGGGGAAAAGCGACTGCGGCCAAAGGAAGTGCCAATTTCTCTTGAATTACCCACCTTGCGTAAAGAAAGGTTGACATTCCAGGCGAAAAAACTAGGTGAATTATTTTGATGCTATTATTAGTATGCTTGTAGTACAATAAAGAAGGCTAATAACTTGTCTTTCATTTAAAATTTCGGAAAAGTCAGTAAAATTACCGGGGTAACATTGGTCGCTATGGAACGGTGGCGCGTTACTTCCAGAAACTATTTGCTTCCAAGGCTTCAATCGATTTTCTTCATTGATTTCCTTGTAGCCACGAGGTCAATATATAACCTATTCAAATATCATTGCTTGCCAAGTACTTATTAAAAAATGACGTTCCGATGATAATGTGTTTGCCACATCCTTTATGCCGTACTAATTATTTAGTGAAGACGCCTTTTCATACTTATTTTAAAAGAGAAACATGCACAATCGGCTAAGAGAACAAATAGAATATTTTTATATTTTTTAAATTTCTGTTTCTGCAATTCTCTGGTGCATTATTTTTATTTGAAATAAACATGCCTAGGGTAAATAATTTTTATGAATTAGAAATATTAACAAACCAAACAGGCATTTAAGTACACACCTTACGCTCATCAGTTATGAATGTACTATAGAAATTTTGTGAAAAATTACCAAATTGAATATACTTGATCCATAAAGACTTATGCGAATTCTTTTCCTCAGCAGTATACATCAGAAAAAGTTTGTCACTTTCCGTATAGTCACTGAAAAACGGGATACAAAATGCTATGCTCTATCCAGTGTGATGTTGATATTATTGACGGAATTTAAATATATAGTTTAATATGCGAATAATAATTAATTTACCGAAGGATTAAACAAAATCCTTTATAGGAAATGATTTCATCATTCACTCACAATGTACAGCAACAATCGCAGTAAATAACTCCAAATTTTCGTCGCCTTTAGCTAGGCAATTGTTCTAAGAAAATTGCATGATTCCTGGGTGGACTGCTGCACCCCGTCTGCAGCGAACTGAATGATGTTTCGGAAGTACAAAGTTGAAAACATCCTCAGGTAATTGATTCTTCTCTGTTTTTCCACTTGTTATCTGTTGCGTTTCGATTATATTTTACTTATCATTTCTTTCTCCAATGTGCAGTGTCAAGCAACCTTTGGAAAGTTAAGGTAACTGCTTTCAATCTATTGGTGTCAAAAGTTTTCAAGATCTCGTACCAGACGATGATTGTAAGGTGCACTGAGAGTACCATAGACTGCGGCAACTTAATTTTTTTTGTGAACTCCACGGAGAAAAATGTTACTTGGAGCATATTATAAACAAACGGGGAATTGAACAAAATGCTACTTAGGTCTAAGTAGTAGAAGATGAGCTTAGGCATCCGTCATATAGCTACAGAGCCAGCAAATCTCAGCCAGAAGTATTTCGCGATGGATAAAAAGAAGAGTCCATTGCTAAGGAATAAAACTAAATCAATAGCTGGACATACTTCAGATTCCGTGAGTGAATGCCTAAAGATGATAATACGGTTCATTATTTTCCACGAAAATTTGAAAGTGAAATTGTTGTTTATCATTCATAGGAGTGCAGTGTGGAAAGTAACAGTCTATCTGCGGAATCGAACAACGAGCTGTTTGCCAAGACTCCAACTAGGACTACCCAAGGTGATTTACTGGGTGTAAATAAATTTACGTTGTGAAAAAATTATTACTTCAAATCGGTGTTCGTACTTATAGTATAGACTGGTATTTTGAGCCCTTTTTTAGGATGTTGGTATCTGACTGGTGCATGGTTTCATATTAGCTACAGGTTTTATAATAGTACAAGGGCCTACAGCATAGTTAAATTTATATATCATTTAAATTGTCTACCAAATGTGAGTGATTTATTCATTAGGGCGTTATTTTCATGGAGTCATTAAATAAGGGAAGTAAGAGGTATATTAATAGATAGGTTTTAGCCACATTGGATTATCATGTTAATGATTTGGAATGGATTGAAATTGTAATGTAAGAGAAAGTTGATTGACATGGTGATGTAAATTACTGTCACATTATGGCTGTGATGGTATATCTAAACTGGAATTCATAATGTCTGATATGAATCACAGTAAAAAACAATTGGCTAAACAAACCAGTGCTTTCAAATTTTATAGAAGATGTATTCATATTTGATATTATCTCTTTTAGCAGTTGAAATAGTTCACCCCTTAAAAAAAGCTCCATACAAGTAATTTAACTCTATATTTTCTGCCTTATGGTGTATGATACAACTCAGGTTAATGAATAATGGTAAAATGTATTGGATTTTTCAATTTATTATTATTAACATAATCCTGTTTGAGTGTAACTGTATAGAGAATATGGAAAGTTCTGAGGTGCTTCAAAAATCGAGATTTGACCAGAATAATAAGTTTATGTACACAATTATTTGTGTACTGCCACCCACTTAATATGAAATACAGGTGCATTAAAAAATTTATATTTGAAGCCTAAGTGATTTAGCACAATTGTGGTAAATCACTTAGGCTTCTAAGTCTAAAAATTCTGAAGACTAAATCAACTACGGCACTTAATTGCCTCTATACTTTTTTTTAACATCTTCAGAAACCACACCAAGTAGGTATCATTTGATGTGCATCATTTGTAGCTTTGATATATCCTCCTACATTTGGACTTGTTTTGCTTTAAGTAATGGCACAACAGCTAGAATTTTGTCAATTGAACTTAATTTTCAAATGTTGAAATATAGGTAGGCATCATTAACTCACAATTCCTGAACAGTTGTATTCTTGGTTAAAAATTCATTTATTGGTAGTTTTTACTGCCTGACATTCACATCCATTAAAAAGGAGCAATTAATGGATTTAGGGAGTGCAGTAAAAATTGTCATGATTTTATTTAATTCAGCTTAAAAAGATGTGCTTGGAGATTTTTGGGACCAATGAAGGCAATGACCACTTGGGATACATTCCAAAGGAGTGACAATCGTAGATATGGAATACCTTTTTAAGGTACATGGTTTTATTTTCATCCATCCTGCTTCAGCATGACTGGCATTTTTATAACTACACCTCTTATTAGAATCTCAGATCTGGAGTACTTAAGGTTTTGTATCTTGCCAATAATATATTTATTTTCCATAGGGGGTCGTGTTGTGGTATTATATTTGGACCTATCCATGCTTCATGCAAAGTGGTTATTGGTTTTGGTTTTCAATTTTGTTGATATCTCAGGAAGCGGAAGAAATATTGAAGTGGCATGAAATTTTGAATGGAAGGTTGAGCCTTCACTTAATCTTACCAGAACTCCTTGATTTGTCTGAAATAATATCTTCTTGATGAAGCTGAAACAAAAATGGAGAGGGTGGGTTGGTTGCAGACCTCGGCTGATTTTTGTCTCCTCGCCACTCATTGGATTTTACAGACGTAGTGGCTATTAACCACTTCCTATCATTGTTATGGCCCAAATCCCTTGGTTGAAAGTCAAAACTTTCTTTGAGCATCTGTTAATGTCATTATGAAATATGTAAAACTTTGTAAATTACAGGATTCGTAAAGGAGGGATATACCTTGAAAAAATAGATATTCTGTTGTGTCTTCATGAGCAAACAGCATTTTTGCAAGCCCAAGGCCCTGATTGTTCACGTAAAAGCCATTTTTTTGCATCAATAGTAAGATTAAGAATTTTGGAACATTTAGAAAATAATTTTAATAGGATATTTAGTTCTTTTAAAGCATGAAAGAGTATAAATCTGTGATGAACTTGCACTATTATGCTCTGCCACAGATGAAATAGGTATTGTAAATAACTTTGAAATGATACTTCAAACCATCAAAATGAATCTCCTATGTTTCTCTACCAGCTGACTGAGATCATCTCAGAGGGAAGGTGCCTCATTGATTAGAGTCCATATCTAATATTAATTTTTGGACCTTGAGATTCTTAACCCCTAAGTGTGCCCTCTCCTGCCACTTAATGGGTGCACACATTTTTAATGGTATAAAATGCATTATTACTAAATAATATCTTGACACCCAATTTCCACTCAGCATAATAAAATTTTAAGTAAAAATTCTCATTAAATTTAACGTTTTAATAAAGTAGTTTGAAATGAACATATTTACTGTTTGTTACTGAAAATGACAGTCACTGAGTATTTCAGAGTGGCCTAAAGATTTTCCGAAGATGACAGCATCAAATTCTAAAGTGTTTCTGGTGAAATATTATATCAATCTGAAATCCAATGTATTGAAATATTTTAGGCTCTGACTTTGTAAAATAGCTAATGTAAACAACTTTTATCAAAAATATTAATCACAGAGGATAGAATGAAACCACACCCTTCTAAGATAAATGATACTTTTTTATGAAAATAGTTAAATTGATTGGGAAAAAACTTTTATGCTTTCTTATCCTTAACCCTTTCGCGCTGAAGCCCCATTGAAGGGAAATGCTTATTCCCCTGTTACTACGAGTATCATGAGAATGCCCTCTACTCCTCTGTACGGAGCTCAAGTGTGCTATTCGCCTGTTTTAGAACCCAAATCAGCGGGACACCGTGCGCTTCCCCGGCCCATTCGGCTCGACCCCCCACCCCAACCCTCAGCAGCCCCTCTCTCAGCAAGAGGCCGCTGTAAATTTTTTGCATTTGCAATGGTTTTTAAAAAATAATCCTTTGTAGTTCACTCCAAAAATTTAAACTATAAAATCAATTTCTAATGTTTTTCTGAGCTTTTAATTTAAAACAATGAAATTCTAGCATCAATACTAACAAATTTAAAGCTTATCTATTATTAATGCCATATTGATTTTTCAAAAATGTCTCCGACTATAACTGTTAAATCTTATTCCCCATCCTTTTTCATCCGGCTTATGAACTGGCATAGGCGAAGTACCTACATATGCATGCATTACATGTATGCACAAACTGTTTAGAGTTTCGCACAAAAACTCCGTTAGTACTAACGAATTTTTTTTTAAATTTGCTAAGTCTCACTAAAAAACAAATAATTCATTTCTAAGTTTAAAATTTTGGAGTATGCAAAAA
>LYUA01000805.1:207660-217735 GCA_002093875.1 Calopteryx splendens
GTAATAAAAACTTTATTTGTGGAAAATTTGCACGTCTTTATATTCATAATGATCTAAGAAGATTTAAATTTTAGATAATCCAAATAAAGACTTAGCCATCATTGCCTTAGAACTTTTAGGCAGCATTCTCTGTTTTGCCTTATCTCATTTCAACTTAATAGACACGGCTCGTGCCCCGAAACTTTCGTCCCCGAAGGACTAACAAAATATAATTTCTTGTGAGACGTTCTTAAATTTCCGAATTTTGGAAAACCAGTTAAAGAGGAAGATGGACTGTTTAATAGTAAGTTAACTAAATTAAATGAATAGGATAAATAGAAAATGAAATTTATATGCAGAGAAAAGATAGGGCAATCATCAAGCTCTTACGGAAAGTTACCGACAAAAATCTGGATTTTAACCGGATAGAGTGAGCTGGAAGTCTCTAGGTAGGTATCTCTCTTTAACATGTTTACCCACCCTGCGTTAATGCCATTTGTAGTTGTGCCATGCACGCAATGCTTGTTGACATCACTCTCTTTGTTCCTCCTTGTTGATAGGTGGTGTCGCTATTCCTCCAGGAGTAATTTCTCACGAACTATGAATCATCATTCCGTCCACATTATGCAAATTGATTCTCGATTGAAGCTTTCTCATTTGCAACAACCTGTACTTACACTTTTCTCCTTTCATTATTGATCAGTGTACCGAAATAGCGACCTGATTCTTCTGATGAGAAATAGCATACCCGATCGGTCAACTCGCGCCCTCGCGAGTCCTTTCAATCGCAATTCTTTTAAGAGCCCTTAAAAAGTAAACTAAAATCGTCCCTGCGAGAGCGGCGAGGCGTGAATAAATAGGGAAGCGCCGCCTTTCGGACCGCACCCCCGTTCCCATTTGGAAATGAGCGGACCGCTTTTAAAGGGTGATCGATATCTGGGAATCGAGAATAGCCTCTATTTCCCACTTCTGCCCTCGGCATCTGTGGACTCCCTGGATGTAAAAATTTCATTTTTATTCCTCCCTACAATACCGAGAGCCTTTTCTACGCAGAATCCTGTAATGCGCATGGCTTATTCCACTCTCTGTCTTTAAGCACTACAGTAACCGCCCTCTCAAAATGCGATTTCTGCCCGCTCCTTTTTCGTTTTATCTCGTGTCCCTCTTTCCCTGTAGCGTTTCGTCAATACCATATGGGATGGGACCCCTTCCGCATTTCTTTTAGGCCGTTCCGATTTTCGACAGGTAAGTTTTTGTGGCCTTCCAATACTCTCCTGGTGCCTTTTTCCTCATCTTTGAAAACCTCCTCCTCGTATCCCTCACGATTAAATTATGAAAGCACCATGCACCGTGAAAACAATTGACTCCGAGTTGTGACTCCACCACGTGACTTTGTCGATGCAGTGGAAGGCCGACAATAAATGTTTTAGTTGTTTTATGTGCATTTTTATAGCGATAAATGCGTATTATATCGCTCGACTTTTTATCAACGGAAACGCTAATTGGTAAATCTAGAAGGATAAACGACATTTTAAAAATACTCAGATTCATAAAAAATGGTCACGACATTAGACTTTTTATTGTTCATTTATTCTAATTATTAAAATATTTCAAAGCATAATGCAGCAATTCCATAAAGATACGCCTTGTGCCATCAATTTAATGAAAAAAATGTGTTTGAATGTGAAATCAACAAGTTTATAGCGGCATAGATTTAAAAAAAATTTTATTATCATCATTTTTTTGTGCTTAATAAATGAAATAATGGAATTTTTAGATATACCCAATTATTGTACTGTTTATATGTTTGAAAAGGATTCTGTCCAATGGTCCTTTCTGCCTCAGAAAAATGCGCTTATGTGCAATTATGTTCCCTGGGACCAATTTAGCCTAAAATCGCTTCAAATCTCACTTAAAATGTTATACCGTACTTTCGTTTTGAGAAAAAAAATCTGTAAGTGATGCATATGATTTTTTTAGGGAATGGTATGTCAACGACCAAACTCGAAACCCTAATTATGCCCGTTTTAGGTGCGCATGTGTCAATCTGTCAAGAAACTTGTTAAAATTGAAACAAGGTCGAAATTTGGCTGACGACGCCAGCGTGGTGGTGACCCGACTACGAGGAAAATTGAGAGAAGGTCATAGGATAAATTTTCTCCTATTCAAATGTTATAAAAATAGTGTGTGCTTAAAATGTGCTTATTCGAAAACTATGTGAGGGGAAAATTTTAGACTCGCAACTACAAAACTTCAAATATTATTTTAATTCTTTGACCTTGTTCGCAGAACTTTAAAAGGGCAGCTCAAGTTCAGCTAAAGAGCCCTCATTTCTTTGTACATAGACCTTACATTAAATGGAAATGTCAGTTAACACTTAATGATAGGAAATGTATTACTTTATTCAGTTTCGTGTTTGGGGAGTTCGAATCGCTCCTTCGAAGAGGGAGCTCGCTCCTTCGCGAGTCGTTCGTACGCATCAGCCGTTGCCTTGTGGTGACGACTTCCCTTCTCAACCACAGCGCCTGTTTCGCCTCTCCCTGAGGGGACTCTCGCCGCCCCCCCCCCTTGCCCCCTTCCCTCCCCATGGGGACACGGGTTCCCTCGGGTTCTAACGGCTGGCATCGCAGTTTCCGTAGTTGAAATAGGCGGAGGCTTGAAATATGTCTTTACAATTCCAAAATATACTATTTCGTTAACCGATTTTTTCCTGGAAGACAAAATTTAGCACTTAAAATTTTAATTTTAACATCACTTTCCCCCAAATGTCTCAGTTATTTAATGTATGCATAGGGCTTTCAATGCCTATTTGACGTAGTTTAGGTGTTAATATAGTCAAATTGATAGAAATTATACTAGCATATATTGATGAAAAATTAAAATGTTTTCGTTATATATTCTTGAGCATTACATATAAAATCCACGGTTTATGAAAAACTTTTAATATATTATCAACTCGAGTAATTCAATAGGGAAATTCCAGACAGTATCCATTTCACTGACGATCTGTGTAAAATAATTGAAACGTGAAAGGCCGCAGAAAGCCTCGTGTACGCCAATAGTTCCATCGATTGGGTAGCTCTCCACCCTGTTCTCTTCTTCTCAGTGAATGTGATATGCTCTAATACTTAATAAAATCAAACTAGACGTTAGTGGGAAGGCTTTATTTAGCAGCGTCGGGAAGTATCTCCTTCCATTTTCTGTTTGTGGTTGCGTGGGTCCGTATCAGTTTTATAGGCGGCATCATCAGGCCCTACTGACCTGAAGATGTGGCAGGTGACGTCGCCACCTGTGGCATCGATCTAAGGACGCCTCCTCCCGTAAAGGAAGCGAAATTCTTGCCCCCAACATTCGAACGGCACCGCAAGGATTCGAATTTGGAAGCTGACAAGTACTTGTGACGTATTTGAGGAAACAAATAATTGTTCTCATATCTCTCCACTGCTGGGTCGCTCTGTTAGCCTGAGAGACTGCACTCTCCACTTTTCCTCCGCCCCAATTTTCACCCCCCTTGGTTTCATCAGTTTCTGCTTCCGTGTCCCCCTCCGATAAAATAAACATTTCAATAATAATAAGTATTGAAGTAATTACAAATGCAACTTTGTCTGTTTTCGTCGTCCGGCGACCGGGCCCTACCGTGGTACGCGCGAGCACTGTGCTTTGAGGGCAGAAACCGTCAATTAGGTCTTTGTCTTGAGAAAATTTTAATAAGTGTGTATATGAATTGAGGCGATAACTCTGTGCAATCATTTCGAGGACAGTTTATCCTTTTATCCTTTCCCCGCGTCACACCCACAGTTTCTCACAAATTTCTGTTATCCAGAAAATGGCAGCTTTTGGATTTTGAGATTAGGTTGTCCAAAGCCAAGTCAATCGGGATTTGAAACCGGTAACCTCCGATCAGCCAAACACTCCACACACTCACGCCGCTAGTCTTTGCGTGACGTAATTGCTTGATTCTCATTTTAAGTTTGCTTGAAAATAGCCATGCTCTGATGAACATCATTGTTTCATATTTTTCCGTAAACATTATAGAAAAAGAGTTATTGGAGATTAGAAAAAGTTACGGATTTCTTGGGACCGATGATTTTGAAAATTTTATTTGCTGTCCGCTTGGTTTTAAAAATTCTGGTTATAATTTTAACGTTATAGGCAAAGCATTCTGTAATTTTCTGTCTGTTCTTAGACGCTTTAACTCGACTGAAATAGAGTATTATAAGGAACTACTTACGAAAATTAAAATAGATTTTATGTGTATAGAATTACTGGCGTTTTGGCTAATGGCATTTTAGATTACTTTTAAACAATATCAAGTAAGCGTTTAAGTACTGTATTACATTTCTCCGTTTCATCTCCTGCGACCGACATGAATTTCAACCTCAGAATTTATATTCAAACTGAGAGTATTCACTTAATATTCTCCAGAAGGGTGACTTTCAATTGTTCATTTGATACTGGAACTGGAATCTGATATTTCAGCAGTCAATAGGAGTTATTTTATAATGGAAGATAGTTAAAAGTTAAAAGACTACGAACTCGAAAGACTCTATTATTTTCAGTTTATTTAGCAGACCAACTTCTGTATTTTTTATCATCTGCTATCATAAATATCAGTTTATAGTAACCCATTTCAAATTCAACGACCATTTACAATGTCATTTCAAAAAGTGTAATTCATTAACCGGAGTCATTCTTTATTAGTCGAAATGACCGTCTCAGACTTTACTCACTAAGTCTCCGATCGTTACACTACATAATCCGAAGCTATTAAGTAATATTAATATTCACTAGTAGCTCTGTATTAAAATCAGGATTGGAGTAAACTACAGTAGAAATTGAACACCAGAAAATATCTTGAGATTTGTCAGACAAATTTTGTACTGGTTTATAACAATTGGACCGAGGCAGTTGGGTTTCAGACTAGAGATTACTTCAACAGATTTAAGGATTTGCTGGAAAATGAAAAAAGCTTGTCAGCGACTTAATTTTCTTCTGTTCTGTTTTGGATGGTTTCCTTTTGCATTTTCAATATTTCCCCTTTTCAACACTGAATTTAATCGTGTTACCACATTTTAGCGGGCGAAGAATCTTATGAAATAATCCTTTTTTTGGGTGAAACGGGCTGAAACCAAGCACAGAAAAGAAGTTGAGTTAAAGACTAAATACCCAAAAGCTAAAACAAATACGTTGTAATGTTATTAACATTACTGAATCAATATTATCCGCAAGGGTCAGTCAATCCAACAATCAAATAATTGTTTATATATTTTTCCTGTTTCCTTGTTTTTTCTTAATTTAGGAAAACATCACTCTTGGAATTAAACGCAGTCCCAGCTCAATTGCCACTGAGAAATCAGTGGCATTTGAATGAATTTGATGACTACGTTCTTTACACCACCGTTTTAATAAAATCTGGGGATTTTAATTATATTAAGTCATTTTCATCCAGCCTGTATGTGAACCACGAAAAGCTCTAAACCCTGAAAGCCTGGAACTGACACTGGCCCAAATCTGTTACTTCAAGAAATTTATAATGCTAGTTGGAAGCGTGCGTTATGCAAAGTGAAATGTTCTCTTGTTTCGCGGAGTTGCCTAAATCCCCGGCGGTAGCTTGTGCATAACGAAGGACATGACGGAGTCTAATAGCATAGAACCTGCCCGCTCTCCTTCTTTACCCATTAAAACACGTACGTTTAGGGCTAGAACTTCTGGCTAATTGGGGTATGGGGGAGGAATTACAGTCAGTAACTTCACGCGCAAAGGCAACGTTTCGACAAATTCGACATATTCCAATAAAACAAGTTCATTTTCCAAATGAACTTGTTTTATAACAAACTTTAAAAATTGTAGTTAAGGAATTAAAGGCATGATGTAATACTAAGGAGTTGAAGTGTGGCATGGAGCATCGAATGTGGAAAAGGTAGAGAGAAGCATGAAGTAACATTCGGACTGCTCTTATGTTGAGAAGCTCTTTTCGTGACCATTTCCGTGCTGGTCTAGTCTGGTCTACATGCTGTGCCTCTGTATCAGATCATTGAAGTCGCAATCAGGGTAGTTCGGAACTGAAATTTAAGACTGACTCTAGGAAACATATTTTTAATTGAAGCCATCAAACCAATTTCATTATCAGGGTAGTGAGCGCTCTAGCCATGTACCACGGAGGTCGTGGCTCAAATCAAAACTCGGGTATGAATATTGTTTTGTGATGTTTTTCTTCAATTGTGTTTAGGTGTAAATTAAGTTAAGCAATCGACGCACATAAACTATAATTATCACAATCTTATTATAACATCATAAATATATTTATTTGAATCTGCTTTTGCGTTTTCAAGATATTTTACATGAGGTTTGTCGGAAAGAAGCATCTAACGTCAACGTTTAATTTTATAAAACTAATTTGAAACCATTCATGCCATAAAATTATAAAAATAGAAATCGTCCGTACGAGCCACTTGTTTTGCTCAGTTAGATCGGGCGGTCTCAGGCGTAGAAGCGATTCATATTTGGGTAGGAACCCCTGGTTTTTCCACATGAACTTAATTACATACTGTGTATGTAATACAGTTCATATGGAAAAACCAGGACTTTCTACCTAAATATTGCTCAGTTAGGTTTTATTAACTTAATATGCATTCTCTTTTTAAACTCATTTATCATTTAAAGTTTTATAAATTATAATTTTAGTTATATCATTTTTTTCTTTATTTTAATTACTGAAGAAAATGTTGGATATACTCCGTTATGGTCCAAAATTTTCAAATACGCAATGCTT
This sequence comes from Calopteryx splendens, assembly GCA_002093875.1. Classification (NCBI taxonomy): domain Eukaryota; kingdom Metazoa; phylum Arthropoda; class Insecta; order Odonata; family Calopterygidae; genus Calopteryx; species Calopteryx splendens. The sequence continues at coordinate 214,412 of LYUA01000805.1, forward strand.
TCATGGAGCTTATACTTACTTTCTCCCCCAAGTTGAAGATAAATTTCTGTAGTTTTAGTCATTATATATTAATTCAGTTCTGGTTAAAGAAAAATGTCTATGCTATAGAGCCTAGAGCCAAAGATTGGTGAGATTGGTGAGTGCCAACAGCTACATGGGTTTGATATGTTTGATGTCTGATGGGTTTGATCCAACGTTACTTCTTCCTTAAATTTATTTTTTTTAATTCAGTTCTTTCGCACCTCGGTAAAAAACGTAATGAAAATAGTTAAGCGAAATGTCCCCACTCTGTCCGATGTTGAAATAAATTCCCAAATTTTTACTTCTAGCTTTTAATTTGGAAATTTTGCTTTTCGTGTATTTAGAAATTCAAAAAATATTCTACAATTACAATTTTTTTTACTATAGGTAGAGTTGGAAGCGAGTGAGAAGTCATGGGTGCCATTTGAAAGAGCCAATAGTTGGCTGGCTCTCAGCCGCGGCCGTGAAAAGCAAACTGCATTACCATGGGCAGCAGCTGTTCATCTGGCCAGGCTCACAAAGACAAGGACAGCGTCTCCACACACTCCGAGGAGTAAGTATGCAACCAAATTATCCTGATTTCAACTAATGGCATGCGCCGTTAATTTAAATTCTGATGGCTATGCACACATTTTGTTGGCTTAAGCTTATTCAGCGATTTCATTGAAATAGACCAGGAACAGATTATGAATCACCTTGATATTCACCCCTGATTTTTAATCCATAACTTTTTCTGTGATCAGTTGAATGATCAAAACTTTATTAATGGCAATAGTTCATAGACAGTTGACCATTTACATATTTAGGGATTGCATTAGGTGATGTGGAGAATGTTGGAAATGCATTCTGTGAAAATAATAAATAACATGTGCCTTACGTGTAAGCCGGTACCTTCCCTAGGTTTAGTAGTTTAGGCTTTTGATTCAATGAGATTGTCTGTTTTTTTTACTTAAAAAGAATTTATGTCAACAATGTCAAAATCCAGTCGGTAAGTAACTATATATCTTAGTGAATAATCATTAGTAAGTGAATGAACCCACTTAAGGCTGTGGACAGCTACCAAACGATTCGTTTGTGTGAGCACTTTTCGTTAGTTCAAAATGAGCACTTTGTTGTTTTTATCTATGATCACTGTGTTATTATGGCATATTCAAATTACAATGCCTAAACTCTGAACGGGGGAAATGGAATTGTTTACAGTTGAAGCCATGGGTTATGTGATAGTAGCACTTGCTACCTCTTGTTACTAATAAGTCGTTTATTTTCTGAGTGTTTCTTATTTAGTTGTCGCATGATTTTATCGTCGTTTTTATAACAATAATAATAATAATGAAAAAACAACTCTGATCTGGAAGTGTCTTTGAGCAAGTTTTCGATGGCAGGATATTTTAAAATAATATGCTTCTTCCGTGCGATGGCACTATTATTATTTTTTTTAACTCCTGGTAGGTTTAACCTATTGTACTACTTCTATCGTGCCGATCATTCATCCGCCTAAGATAAAATTATAGCATAAAATGATAGGAAGGCAGGGCAATGACTAATAATGAATTTTAATATTAATCGGTGTGGCGATTAAGAGGGAAAAAAGTCGTTAATCGTCATTTGACAATGGTGTAATTAAAGTCAACGTCATGTCCACATATTGGGTCGCTAGAGTCCGCCCGCCAATGATCTGTGCGTGCTTGCATGCCGTGGATCAAATCAAACACACAAGTTCACCATCGCTACACTGAAGTGCCTGTGTATGACGACGGTGGATCCCTAAGTCCTAAGTTTTAGTTTACCAATATTTTAAAATGTTGGCAATGTCAGTAATATAAAGATTTATTTTTTTATAAGAATAAATGTGTAGATTTAATTACCTGTGCATATATTTGTTAGGCTGGAGCGAACTAAACAGTAGTGGGATTTTATTAAAATACTCATGACCGCCATCTTCGCGTAGATTTAATCAGAAAAATCCAATGCATGATAGATAGCGTGTTTCCACGGCGCCCTCAAACCCGAGATTTTAGGTTCGCCGGCGAGTGCCTTTTCCATCTTTATAACCTCTCTTGGTCATAGAAAGATAGATATTTAAAAATAATAACTTTAAATTTAAAAAATGACTTAAGTCAGAAATTGTTCAAACTAATATTTCATGAAATTGAAGCTTGTGAATTAATTTTGGGATTGAGTGTACTTTCTGACCAAGTAAATTAATACTTTAGACATTTCATGGCGTTGAAACTTCATGAAAGTACAAAGTATTAATTTACTTCCTCAGAAAGTACAGTTTGCACAAAGTGAAACTATCCTTTATAGATTGTACGTTCTGGTTTCAATTGAAATAAGGTTAGAAGAATATTTCTTCTGCCTATTTGTACTTTGAGACACACCGTGTATTGTCAATTACCAATTATTATTTTGAGAAAACGATGTGAACTGATGTAATTTAAAATAAGATACGAATTGATACCCATAACTTTGATCCGGAAATTCCTCGTACGCGTGGCATTTTTTCTTGCAATATTAAAGGATAAAAAACTATATTTTACTGCGCGCTGACTTTATGTCCGTGAAGGTGCCTTAGACTGTTACGCGTGTCATGAAAATTCTCTACCTGCTTTTTCTTGCTGGCATTTTGGGCGTAGACCGCTTAGACGTCAATCGTAAAAGGATGACGGTCCTCTGTTCACGTACTCCGTGACTTAACTAATTTAGGTTCGTGTACCCATGTTTTGTGAGGTTCTATCTCCGGTGTTTGAGGACTTCTCATTTATCCTGGGAACTTTGTTTGGTGCAATAGTGCAACGAGATCTATAAATATATATAGATACTTATAGTCGTTGGTTATTGAGTTTTAGATAGCGTGCGATTTCTATCCCATAAACGAGAAATAAATTGTTTTATAAGAATCAAATGCACATTAGTATTTAAAATATGCATTAAATCCGGCGAGCCCGGTTAAAGTTCAGCCTGAGCGGTTCTGATCACGCAGTCGTATCCCTCGCGGTCTGAACTAACCCATTTTCTTTAATACATGTACCACTACTGCGAGCCCATAAATGATGCACGACTGGAATGGTAGCGTTTTGGAAATCGCTGTGGGTAAACGGAGGATTACGAATCAACAGTGCCCACATCCCCTCGACAAGTGCCATCGGCTCCGCTCTGGCCATATTGATTGGATGCTCCTACGGGATGTAAGGTCATTCACTGCTTCTGACGTCATCCGCTAAGAGGCTACCGACGTCAGAGAAAGGCGCGTGTCCCTGCCGGGGAGTGCGTGAGAGGGGGGAGGTGGGGGGGGAGGGGGTG